>CATIWR010097005.1:0-32148 GCA_949677035.1 Omphalea diandra | reverse complement strand
GTCGCAGTCGCGAATCCTTGATTGCGAGACTTATTTTTCTGCAAGATCAACACTTAATAAAAATATTAGTAATGATCAATCTCCTTTGTCAAAATCAAAAGAGGTTCTAAACTTAGGATTAACTATCCTAGTCCAACAATATCTATATAAACTAATAACAAGGCTAAAATGATAAAATGTGAACCAAAGTTTTTCGAAGGCTGGATTCCTAAATTTAGGTAGTTTAAGGGTGGCTAAACTTTTCCCAAGCTGCACCTAATTTCAAACATATATCTAATGAGGTAAAGATGAATTGGACCTTCTAAATGACTTAAATAGGTTTAGAATTTGTCCTTGCATAGATTCTTGTCTTTACCAAAGTTAGGTGGTGACTCCACATTCAATAAGGGATGATATTAATGTATTGCCCAACCTTAGTCCCTCGTTTACCATAACTTTAAAAAATGGGCTTTTATCTTATGTGATAACTCAAAGGATCCCCTATTGATGCAACTTGAGCCATGATTAAGGATTATTACTAATTATTGAACCTCAAGCTTTCAATTCTTGTTTTGATGTGTTGGACTAAAGTGATTAACCCTAAATCTTAGATCTCTTTTAATCTTGACAAAGGGGATTGATCAATTTCAATTTTTCAAATTAAGTGTTGTTTTGCAGTTTTGAGTTAGTCTTTTCATTGGAAGTTGGATGGAGTTAAGAATCTCCAAAGTAAGCTAGTGCCTCCTAATTTGCAACTACAACTTGATATATCGCGACCGCGAACTAGACCAAGGGAGGTTGACAAATTGGATAGATGTATTCATAGGCCACTTCTCTGTCGTGACCAATTCAAAGAAAGGAAAGCCAAAGTCACAAACGAATTCGCGGTATGAGTCATGCCTCAATTGCGACCGCGAATTTTGAAGCAATTCAAGAGGGAATCAATTCGACAACCACAGCTTGACAAGTGTCCTAGGTAACCGTCGAAAGACAAAAATCATGATGGGAACTTGTTGGTAGCGATCGCGAATCCTAAAGAAAAAGATGAACATTTTTGGCAGACAAATTTGCATCCTCAATCGTGGCCTATACAAGAAAAATTATGACCGCTACTTCAGAGAGTAGGTAAAAGGCAATGACTATATTTTCTTGGTGAACTAATGAGAAGCTACCACATGGACTAGCCGTTAGACACAAATGGGGTTTCTGAATGAAATTTGGATTTTGCGACCACTAACGAGTAGTAGCGATCGCGAATTAAGATTGTTAAGCATTTAATGCGAAAATCTATCTAACACACTTTAAAGATTTTGTACTAGTTTTATTGCAACATCTCTTTGGTGGGTAGAGCCTATAAATACCTCACCAAACAAATGTAAATGCAATATAATTGATAACTTTGTAACCAAACTCCTATAATTTTGCTACTCAATCTTTTATATTCTTTAAGTCATTGTTGGGTGTGAGCATAAACACCAATTGTAATAGGTTGTAGTGTGAGCCTGTAAAAACACTAAGAGAAGTTTTTGTGTGAGCATGTCAAAAAACAAATATAAAGGTTGTTGTGTGAGCCTCAATGCACAAGAGTATAGGTTATTATGTGAGCCTTCAAAACACAAGTGTAAAAGTTTGGTGTAAACTTGAAAACACCTTTGAAAGATAGTGGAACACTTAATTTCTAAGAATTAGGGAGTGAACACCAAATTAAGCAATTGACATGTGGATAGTGGATGTTCCAAGCATATGACTGGAAATAGAAAGCTATTCACTTCTTTAAAGAAAAATAAGGTGGAGATGTCACATTTGGTAACAATGCCAAGGGTAAGGTAATTGGCATTAGAACCATTGGTAAGAATGGATGCTCTTTAATTGATAATGTTCTTTTAGTTAATGGCTTACAACACAATTTGTTAAGTGTAAGTCAATTGTGTGACAAAGGTAACAAAGTCACCTTTGACCCTAGGGAATGCCGAGTCACCACTTTAGTGAATGATAAGGTTATTTTCAAGGATGAAAGGAAAGGTAATACCTACTCAATTGACTTAGATAATTTAGCTAACCAATCCTTTAAGTGTCTTGTGTCATTGAGCAATGAAGCTTGGTTGTGGCATAGATGGCTTAGGCATGCAAGCATGGATCTTCTTCAAAGCCTATCCAAAGGAAAGCTAATGGAAGGACTTCCAAAGCTTAATTTCTCCAAAGACAAGATATGTTGTCCATGCCAAATGTGGAAGCAACACCATGCCTCTCACAAAGCCAAAAATGTTGTAAGTTCAACTAGACCTCTTCAACTTATCCATATGGACTTGATAGGACCCACTAGGAGTGCTAGCCTAGGTGGAAAATACTTTGCACTAGTCCTTGTAGATGACTACTCTAGGTTTACTTGGGTATCCTTTTTAGCTCAAAAGAATGATTCATTTGATGTTGTCAAAAGTTTTGCAAAAAGGGTTCAAAATGAAAAAGGTTACTTCATATCTCATATTAGAAGTGATAATGGAAAGGAATTTCAACATGAGTCATTTAAAAATTATTGTTTGGAGAATAGAGTTTTTCATAATTTTTCAACTCCTAGAACACCACAACAAAATGTTGTTGTAGAAAGGAAAAATAGAACATTGGTAGAAATGGCTAGAACAATGCTCAATGAGGATTCTTTACCAAATTACTTTGGGCCGAAGCTATTAATACCTCATGTTATATTGCAAATAGAGTTTCCAAAAGGCTCATTCTCAATAAATCTTCTTATGAGCTTTGGAATGGTAGAAAACCCAAGATTTCATACCTAAGAGTATTTTGATGTAAGTGTTATATTTTGAACACCAAGGATAATCTTGGGAAATTTGATTCCAAGACCAACGAAGGAATCTTCTTAAGTTATTCCACCACAAGCAAAGCATATAAAGTCTTTAACAAAAGTTCTATGGTATTTGAAGAATCTATGAATGTTGTTTTTGATGAATCTAGTAAACTTGATCTTAGGAAAGACATTTTTGTTAATAATCTTGTAGATGATTTTGAAAAGCTAACATTATAAGATACTACAAGAAGAGATGATAAAGACAAAGAAGGAGGTGAATCATCGAGAATAGATGAGGAACCATAACATCAACAAGGAGATGAGCCAAGACAATATCTACCCAAAGATTGGAGATTCTCCAAGTATCACCCTAAGGACTTAATCATTGGCGATACTTCTAAGGGTGTAAGTACTAGATCTCAACTTAATTCTTTAGATAATAATCTTGTATTTGTTTCTCAACTTGAACCAAAGTCAATTGATGAGGCTCTTGATGATGAGAGTTAGGTGGTTGATATGCAAGAAGAACTTAACCAATTTGAGAGAAACAAAGCATGGGAACTTGTCCCTAGGCCTAAAGAACACCCAATTATAGGTTGTAAATGGGTGTTTAGGAACAAGTTAGATGAGCAAGGTCTTCTCATAAGAAATAAAGCTAGATTGGTTGCAAAGGGATACAACCAAGAGGAAGGCATAAACTATGATGAAATCTTTACCCCCGTAGCAAGATTAAAGGTCATTAGGATTCTTTTAGCCTTTGCATGTCAAATGAATTTTATACTTTTTCAAATGGATGTGAAAAGTGCTTTTTCAAATGGCATCATTGAGGAGGAAGTCTATGTTAAACAACCTCTCGATTTTGAGTCATATTGTTTTCCAAACCATGTTTTTAAATTAAACAAAGCCTTGTATGGATTGAAATAAGCTCCAACAGCTTGGTATGAAAAGCTTAGTTCATTTCTCTTGAAAAATGATTTTGAGAAAGGAAAGGTGGACACCATACTTTTGTCAAAACGCACAAGCTTGATGCATTAATTGTTCAAATCTATGTTGATGATATCATTTTTTGTGCTACTAATAAATCTCTTTGTGAGGATTTTGCTAAGTGTATGACTAGGGAATTTGAAATAAGCATGATGGGAGAACTCAAATTCTTTCTCGGTCTACAAATCAAGCAATCCAAAGAAGGGATCTTCATCAACCAAGCCAAGTACACAAAGGAGATACTAAAGAAATTTGGCATGGATGGTTGCAAAGTAGCTAAAACTCCAATGAGTGGTACCATCAAGATAGATAAGGATGAATCGGGCAAAACGGTAGATGAAAAGAGATATCGAGGTATGATCGAATCTTTGCTTTATCTTACTACTTCTAGGCTAGATATCATGTTTAGTGTTTGTATGTATGCTAGGTTCCAATTCTCTCTTAGAGAATCTCATTTGAATGCTATTAACAGGATTTTTAAGTATTTGCATGGCACAATGCACTTAGAACTATGGTATCCTAGGAATTCTTCCTTTAGTCTCATAGGATATTTGGATGCGGATTATGCAGGCAGTTTATTAGATAGAAAAAACACTTTCGGGACTTGCTAATTCATAAGTGAATGCATAGTTTCTTGGTTTAGTAAAAAGCAAGTGTCGGTTGCCTTATCTACCACAGAAGCTAAGTATGTGGTAGCGAGTTATTATTGCACCAAGTTCTTTGGATGAAACAACAATTGAAGGATTTTGGCAAAGTAGTTGATCACATTCCCATTAAATGTGATAACACAAGTGCTATTAATCTCTATAAGAATCACATCCAATATTCTAGAAGTAAGCACATAGACATTAGACATCATTTTCTTAGAGATCATATGCAAAAAGGTGATGTTGTGTTGGAATTTATTGATACAAATCATCAACTTGCAGATATTTTCACCAAACCTCTAAATGAAGAAAGGATGAACTTCATTAAGAGAGAATTAGGAATGCTTGATGGAAGCTTCCTAAAGTGAAAATTTTTTATCTTATATGAAATATTGCTATGTGTATTGATATTTGTTGATTTATGATATTTGTGGGTGATAAAGTTAAGTGGATCACAATGTTTTTTACAATTCAACTATCTTTTATTAATGACTCATAATTCGCGATCTTTATTCCTTCTTCATGGTCACAAATTACAAGTCAATCTCAACAAGCTGTTAAACATCAATTTGCAGTTGTGAAATCTCTGCTCCACCATGAATTTTGGTCAGTTTTTCAAAAATTTGATCATTAAGGCATATATTTCTAAGGAAAATTTGTCTGTTACTCACATTTTTTAAAATTCGTAGTCACGACTCATGAATTCGCGGACGCGAATTAAAGTAACTGCCTAGGCAATTTAGTGATTTGACTGCCAACTATTTCCTCTCTTCATTCAATCAATTTCTAGCCATTTATAGTCGTTTTCACACCCCTTCAAAGGCTATAAATACCCCCTTAAATAGCATTTTCATCACTTCACTTCTAAACATAAACTCTCTCTCTCTCTCATCTCTCCAAATCATCAAGCTCTCTTCCTCTCTTGCTATGGCTCCAAAGAAGTTCTCTAAGGCAAGCAAGGGCAAAGTAGTGGCTCAACCTTCTGCACCTCCTGGCCTCCATCTCATGGAGGGAGTTACCAAGAAAGAAAAAGATAGATTCAAGGTAAACTCTTTCAAAGTCATTCTCTCAAACAAGATACCATCAACCTTCATGCTGGAAACCTTAGGCATCAATGCAGAAATGAAAGCTTTTCTTTCTAACTTGGGTTGGAATGAGTTCATCTTCTGAGATGAACCCGGTTACAAAAAGGTTGTGCAAGAATTTATGTTCACCGTATAATTGAGGAGCAATGCCGATTCAAGAGCAGGACAATATGGGTTAGCGTTCCGAGCCTTTGGCGACCCTTTTTACATTACCTTCGATCAATTATCTTCTCTTTTTAACTTATAAGTCAAAGAACACATTCTCGTCATCATCTCCGCACTTTACATCATCTACTCTGAATTTTGGTTAGAGATTTCTATCGAAACCAAACACGAACCCCACTATTCTTTATCTAAACATATCAATCCCAACCCCTTTGGATCCTTCATTACATCATCACCTTTTTCGTAAACGCAAAAGGTGATGGTAACAAGAATGTATCTCAAAAAGACTTGGCATTCTTATTTTGCCTTGTCAAAAACAAACTGATCCAAACTGGTCGATACCTTGTGGATCAATTGATCCACATGAGTACAAAACCAAAAACCCAATTTTTCTTGCCTTCCCACATTACAACCATCTACTAATTTGTTGGAGCACTTGATGAGGAAAAAGAGAAATTCCTCACCAAGAAGCCCCTTCCATCTCAAAACTTCTTAGACCTCACCTACCTTATAAATGCTAAGGCTATTCATTCGGACACATATGCCTATACCTTTGGTGCAATAGGAGCAAAGAAGATGGAAACCTCATAAACTTCAAAGAGAAAAAGGCTTCACATTGAAGAAGCACCATAAAAGTCCCTTTTCCTCAACTAAAAACCAAGATGAAGTTGTCTCTTGCCACTATTGATCAAAAGTTGGACAAATTGATGAGGATGATGAAAAAGGTTCCTCTTCCTTTCACAACTTCACAGTGATATGGTGGATCTCTAAGAGAAACTAGGAGTTCCTCCTTGCCACCTTCCAGACTTCATCGAATTTGAAGATACGCAAGATGGAGATGGCAATGAAGACGAAGCTAAGGATGGGGATGAAGTCAAGGGAGCAACACAAGCGCAAAATGAAGCATCTTCTAGAGATGATGATGATTCTCCACTCCTCTAGATTAGGGATCTTTTGTATTTTTTCTTATTTTCTTTATGCTTTTTGTTTAACAAATCTTGTGATCTCACAGTTATATAAATAAAAAGTTGTTTCCTTGCAATACATTGTCTTATGTGTTTGATGCATTTTACCATTCCAAAAGTATTCTTCTTTTACTCCTTATGTATGCTTGTAATTGTTTCTCATTTCCTCTTACACCCTCTTTTTGATCTTGCCAAAGGGGGAGAGATAGTAAGTATTTTAGTTTAAAAGGGAATATTAACTAGAAAATTATAACATATGTTAAGGGGGAGCATCATACTTAGCTTTTTAGAAATTTCCCTTGATTGATTGAATGCCACACTTAGAATTTTCCATCTTAAACATTTATTCATGTTATACTCCAACTTCACTTTTTTTGTTTTTTATTTTTTTGCATTATTTTTCATTTAGGACCAATTTGTGTTGTCAAAATCTAAAAAGGGAGATTGTTGGACTAAGGTGGTTAACCCTAAGTCTTAGACCTCTTTTGATATTGACAAAGGGGATTGATCAATTCTAATGTTTCAAATTAGTGTTGTTTTGCAGTTTTTAGTTAGTCTTTATATTAGAAGTTGGATGGAGTTAAAAATCTCCAAAGTAAGCTAGTGCCTCCTAATTCGCTACTGCAACTTGATATATCGTGACCACGAACTAAACCAAGGGTGGTTGAAAAATTAGACAGACATATTCGTGGGCCACTTTTCTATCGTGACCAATTCAAAGAAAGGAAAGCCAAAGTCACATATGAATTTGTGGTATGAGTCATGCCTCAGTCAAGACTGCAAATTTCAAAGCAACTCAAAAGGTAATCAAGTCCACAGTCACAGCTTGACAAGTGTCCTAGGTAACTGTCGGAAGACAAAAATCGCGATGGGAACTTATTGGTAGCAACTGTGAATCCTGAAGAAGAAGATGAACATTTTTGACAAACGAATTTGCATCCTCAGTCATAGCCTATACAAGAAAAATCGCGATCGCTACTTTTAAGAGCAGGCAAAAGGTAACAATTATATTTTCCTGTTGAGAAGCTGCCAGGTGGACTAGCCTTTACACACAAATGGAGTTTTTTGAATGAAATTTGGATTTCGTGACTGCTAACGAGTAGTAGCGACCACGAATTGAGACTGTCAAACATTTAATGCGAAAATCTATCCATCACACTTGAAGATTTTATACCAGTTTTATTGTAACGTCTCTTTGGTGGGTAAAGGCTATAAATACCTCACCAAATAGATGTAAATGCAAGAGAATTGATAACTTTGTAATCAAACTCTTGCAATTTTGCTACTCAATATTTTCTTGTGAGGATAAACACAAATTGTAATAGGTTGTAGTGTGAGCCTATAAAAATACTAAGAGAGGTTATTGTGTGAGCATGTCAAAACACAAGTGTAAAGGTTGTTGTGTGAGCCTCAAAACACAAGAGTATAGGTTGTTGTGTGAGCCTTTAAAACACAAGTGTAAAAGTTTGGTGTAAGCTTGAAAACACCTTTGAAAGATAGTGGAACACCCAATTTCTAAAAATTGGGGAGTGGACGTAAGGTCGTTTATACCTGAACCACTATAAATCTTATGTTTCTTTTCTACTCATTTCTCTTCTCCCTTTCTTGTTTTAATTTTTATACACCAATTCAACCCATTCCCCTTCCCCTCCCCTCTCCCCCCTCCTCTTCTTGGTGTTTAGGGCTAACATGATGATTACAAACATGTCAAAAAGCTAATCCTTATCTAAGTTATTTGTGGTAGAACTTGTAGGCATATTAATTTTTTAACTGTGATGATTGGAGAAGAAATCATGGTTGGAAACACAAAGTGTTAGAGAGTTAAGATCAAGCTAACTAAGTTTGATAGTCCAACAGGTATTGCCATTATCCCATAGGCATTATGACTCTGGCAATGGCCATTGAAAGAACTCAACAAACATTAGAATATGACCCTAGTATAAAGAAAGTCTTTTGGATCTCACAACAAGCGTCGTCCTTTATTACAATAGTCATTAGATAACTCAAGTAAATGACCTATGCATATTAAACTTCGTAACAGGCATTGCAATTTTGTAATAGGTATTATTCTTGATCTCATAATAGACATTACATTTTTACAATACGTGTTGCACCAAGTGACTTAAATTGAGCAAAACTCTCATGATCTTGAAATGAGAGTTAGATCTTACCAACAGGCATTGGAAAAGCTCTCTAGATTGAGTTAAAGCTTCTAAACCCCTTAATAAGAAATATTTCTACCTTAACCAGCATTGAAGGTGTAGCCAATAGGCATTGCACACCGTTGAATAACCATTAAAGTACTATTGAATATCTTGGAAAACAGAGCATCATGTTAACACCTTTCTGGAAATCTACAATAGGCATTATTCATACTTCAATAGGGATTGATTTTAAAGCCCAACAAGTATTAAGAATATCTAATAGCCATTAAATTTAGTTGAATAAATAAATGGGAAAGTCAAAGGAGGAGCGTTAAGACAAACTTCTCTCTAACAACTAGTTCCAACGGGCATTTCGTTAGCACAATGCCTATTGAAGTTGTAATTTGCTTGACAACTACCCATTCTCGTAAAATCAATGATGGTTGATAACTCAACAATTAGTGTGGAGAATTCCCAATAGGTGTTGATTGTTTACAACTATAATATGAAGTGATAGCTTTCTTTTTAACGGCTAGTTCTTTATTTTAACATATAAAAGGACTCGCTTTCAACATATTTCAATAGAAACAAATAGTGAACTATTCATTAAGTAAGTATTCTTTTGTGAAATTTATTTTCAATTAAAAAAGTGAACAGAGAGTGATCTAGCAATCAGGAGAAGTTCATTGTTTAATGCTTGCAAGTATTATCTTCAAAATAGAGTTTAAAGAATAAATTTTCCATATATTCTCTCAATACTCTCAATATTCTCAACCAAATCAAGTATACTTTGTTATTGTACTTTAAATTATTTTATTGCTTTAGTGAGACAGTGATCTTCATCTTTAAAGTTATATTTTGTTTAAGGAAACCCTTGGTTAGGAGATATTAAAAACTATACTTTGTAAAAGGTTTAAGGTAGTACCTAGAAACTATTTTAGGTTAAGGTTTTAGTAGCACTAGTAAGTCTACTTGCAACAGCTTGGTAGTGCCTTGTAAAGGTTGTCGATAGCACCTTAAGATATCTAGATAGTGAAGACTCTAGTGGAAATACTAGAGGAGAGGATGTATGCAAGTTGTGCCAAACCTCTATAAATCTTGTGTCTTAATTCTTCATACATTTTCGCACTTAGTTTTTATTTTCAATTACATGCCATTGTCCTATTCAGCCCCTCCCCCTAGGACACTAAGGGACAATACTAATGTATGACCCCGTCCTCTCGATCCCTTGATGATCAATCAAAGGTAAGAATCATAGGCAAGATTCCACTAGTTTGAGTGCAACCCAAAAATCACTTTGGCACTCACACTGGTGTAGGAATGATTTTGGTGTCATTAAAAAGAGACATATTCCCTATGGCTAAGAAACAAGGCTTTAGGGTAACCAACAACATGGCAGAGTATCAAGCTCGTGCATTTGGGCAGGAGTCATTAGTCCAAATGAGGGTTAGAATGGCAAAGGTATTTGAAGATTTTTTACTGGTCATTCTCAAATGACTAATGAATAGGAATTGAAGGAGAAATGCTTGAGTCCATACCTAGAGCACCTAAAGATGTTAAGTTAAAAGTTTTAGAGGGTTGTATTCCACTATCTCCATAAAAAGAGAATGCAATGGTTGATTCTTTGGCTACCATAGTATTTGTTTAAGAAAGACTTGAAAAAATGTGGATGAAAACTTTTGGTCACACTTAAGCCTAGAATATTGTGTTATGTTGAAGAAAGGGTAATATAGATGACAGTGGATAATCACTCGTGGTATTATGAGGGTGACTCACAATTACTACCATAATTTGCGATTTCTAACTTCAAATCTTCTAACTTCTCCTTTGACATATGAAACTTTCTTAGGTAACCATTACAGGACTTTTTAAAGTGTTTGAAAGTTGCGATCACGAAGCCCACCATAAGTTCCATTATGAATCAAAATGAATCTTTTGGTTCCTTTATTTCTTAAGGCAATGGTCGCAACTACCTTATACTGATCACAATTTTGAGATCACTTTTGAGACTTAGAGATTTTCACTTCCATTCAACTTCTAATGCGTTCCTAACTTAATTTCTGCAAAACTAACACTTAAAATAGACAGTAAAATAAACCAGCACTCAAAATAACCATTAGAACAAACCAACACTTAAAATAGCCATTAAGACATAAAAACTTGAAAAATAGAAACTATAAAAGAACATTAAAATATAAGAAAATAAAGATGAAAAATAGAAAAAGAAAAGTCTAAAATATAGGTAAAATGTCATCATCATCATCATTTTCATTATCTTTAACTTCTTATCCTTCTTCTTCTTCATTATTGCCTTCATTTCCTCCTTCTTCATCCTCTTCTTTAGAAAATTAAAATTCTTGCAAGTGATATGGTGATTGAATGCCAAGTTTCTCTTGAAGCTCAATGATATCACTATGAAGATGGTGAAGGAAATTAGGTCTCTTAAGGACATTTTTCAAGAGTTTAGATGCATTGGCCATGGAAGCCTAAATTGTACCTTAGTTTTTTTTAAGGCTTCATCTTGAGGTTCAACTTCTTAAATCATAAGTTACTCCTTTTCTTAGCTTAAAAGGTGTGGTGTTAGTAGGCTCATTCAACACTCAATATATACTCATAGGTGTTTGGTTTGATGGCTTTTGCATTGATGAGATAGGTAAGGTCTAAGAAATTCTTATTGGGAAGGTAGGCTTTTGTCAAGTAAGCTTTATTTTCTAGGGTTAAGGCTTCCACAAGATGGTATGTAGCACTGATATGGGAGGGAACAAGGAATTGACTTCTTTTTGAAAGGCTCATATAGGCTAATTATTCTATAAAGTAATGACCAATTTGAATTGGCTTATTACAATGAGGTAATAAAGAAATGATAAGTCTTTTTGGGAGACCTTTTTATTTCCATCACCATTTACATTGATGGAAAAGGTTATGATCCTATGGAGAAGCCAAAATGAAAGGGATCTTATATTTTTGGCTAAAAACTTTTTAGGGCATGCTAGGTCTTAATGGAAATTTATTTTCGAAATTTAGAAAGATCAATGACAAGGGAAGAGAGATTGAAAGGTTTGGTGTCTCTAATTTGGAAAATGAAAAAGTGCAAATTTATAGGTCCTGTAGTATTCCTCAACAAAACACCTATAAGTTAAGCCATATGTACCAACTCTTAAGTTTGCTTCTTTGCTTGTCTCCATTATGTATATGAACTTATGAAACACATCTTCATAACTGGGTTCTTCCCTAAAGATGAACTCTACCCATCCAAGATTTGATAGATAGGCCTCAATCTCATCATCAAGGTTAAGGGTTTTAAGAAGGAATTCGTGTTGGGGGCAATGATTTTTCTTATTGACCTTATATCTTGCTTTATCCACTTTATTGGTTCCTTTTATAAGTTGTAGAGGAGGGGGTTGGGGAGAATCATTCTCTACTTTCACGTGCTATACGTATTTTGTTATAATCATTTACATGTTCATCTAATGTTAGGATTATAGATGACATAATCTCAAACTTAGAATTGAACTTAGACCCCTTTAACTTTGAAGAGATGTGTTGCTTAATGTGCATTTAATTATTCATGTGTTATTTAGTTATCTTACTTTTTTTTATGGCAACTAGCCTTTTATTTTTTATGTGTGGATGGATATTCATGCTACCTTTAACCTTTACATTTATACTTTTATTGAATATTTATGACCACCATCCTAGATATTGGTTGTATCCCCCATCCTTTGGTGAATATGTGTAATGCTTTGATGATGATATGCTAGAAACATGTTTAGGACCAATAGCTGAGTAACTAATAATAAGGTTAAAATTAGTAAATGTGAACCAAAGATGCCTAAAGGTTGGATCCCTAAATCTTGACAATTTAGGGATGCCTAATCTCTTCCTCAAGTCGTACCCAATTTTTAAACTCAATCTCTGATAGGGTGAACATGGATTGGGCTGTCAAAATGACTTAGGTAGGCTTAAGATCTATCCTTGCCTGAATTCTTATCCCAACCAAAGTAGAGTGGCAACTCCACATTTTGATTAGAGATGGTACCAATGTATCGTCCTGCCTTAGTCCCCCATTGACCATAACTTTAGAAAAATGACTTTTTTCTTATAGGAGGCCTTAAGCATCCTCAATTAATATAACACACATGCCACTATTAGGGGTTATTACTAATGTATGATCCTCCATCCTTTAAATCCCTCATTGGTTGATTAGAGGTGAGAGTTGCAAGTAAGATTCTACCAGTTCAAGCATAACTTTAAAAATTGATAATGCTCAAATATCATTTTCTAGTATTTATGTTTATGTCTAATGCTTTCTTATAACTTATATAATGGCCGTTTCTTAAAATACATTTTTCAAGTCCTAAAAGTAAGGAGCAAATTATGAGCACTAGATTTTGGGTCATTAGAATGTAAGCCTAATGATGAGAAACTTAAGTTTTTCTCTAAAGAATAAAGGAAACAATGCCAAAGAAAATGGTAAAAGCTTAGGACAACATTGAATCAAACTCACCTTTCAATCAATCAAACCATGAAAGCTTTTAGGGGAGTCGAACAGTGGTCTGTATAGCCAACTCAAAAGGGTTGTGAAGACCTCTAATAGGTTGTACAGATAACCCACTAAAGTCCAACAAATAAAAGCTTTTAGAATAATGAGCCATCAAGGCTCTAAAAAGCTGTAAATCTAAGCCAAAATCTATATAGACAACTCTAAGGCTATACAAGCAACTTTCAAACCCTAATCTTCAAAAAAAAAATTTATCCTCATAAGTAAAAAGTGTCAGACAAGGTGGGTTAAGGTGCAATCCAAACCATTGGGCATAGTTACAGCCATTTTCCCTTATAAATACCTCTCTCATTAAAGGGAGAGGAAAAGGTTTATTTTTTCTTAAAGAAAAAAAACTCTACTGAAATACTCCCTTAACCAAACTACTCAAATGAAAATAAAAAACACCCAAACACTACCTAAATGATTCAAGGTAATCTAAGCTTGTCACTATTCATAGTATTTGGAGAAAAATCTCAAAAAAATGCCTTTAAGGACAAAATATAACATTAAGGGCATCCAAGGACTCTTTCGTTCATCTGCCCCCCTCCCCCTTCTTTTTCTCTTCTTATTTCTTTTTTTAAGTTCAAGTTAGAGTAAGGATAGTAGGCTTAGAGACAAATTGTGGTCTATACAAACCACAAGGAGTTTTGTATAAACCATTGGCTAGTATGTACAACCCTCTGTTACTGTTTATAGCTACAATTCACAGTAATTTTTCCTTCGCTTGTTCCTTATGATTTTTGGTCTTTCTTTTAGTTTCATTTGCTTAATAATTTAGTGATTGGGATAGGTTACACCAACCAATAACTCTCATTCCCTATTTTTGGAGTTATATTATGCATATGGATTAGACTAGATGTTAAGTTGGCATGTTTTGTTATGACTTTTACTAAGCTTTCTTATTACTTGTGGGCTTGTATGTAAGAAAACATGATAGGGGGAGGTTCTATAGAGCCAATTACCCTTGGATTCTTCATTTTTTAGTAAGCATTTACGGTGTTATTTATGGAATGTTTTCACTTTCATTATCACCATTATGATAGAAGATGGGTTAGCCCTTTCATAATTAACTTGTGCTCTTTGCTTTCCTTATGTGATGGTGATATATGTAAATAAGCGAGGATACATATTCCAAATACCCAAATTTCTATCATTTTATATGCTACTCATTGGTTTAATTTTGGTCTTTTTAGCATTTTGGTTGTTTCCATACTTTTCCTAACATTCTAGCCCTATTCATAACTAGTAGTGCTTCTTACCTTGCCCTTAACATAATCCATCCTTTTGAGACAAATTGGGGAGGAATTAAGGTCCCATGACCTTTCATTTTGACCTTTACATTCCAACTTAGAGCTCATAGGTCCTCATTTGCATGTTTATTATACCATATCTTATTCATTGATGCTATTGCATACCATTATCATGTGTTATGCCTTATTCCATGCTTTATACATTCAATAATAAATATGGATAATAGAATACATCCCTTAGTTGATCCATAATATGATAAATAACATTAAAGATTATAGGTTTATGAATTAGGAGCTTAAATTACAAATGGGTAAGTAGTATGCTTCCTCTTTAATTGTTTAGTTCTAATAGGCTTAAGGGTTATTTTCTTCATTTGACCTATATTTTATGGACTAATTTATGCATTTTTTTATAGGTTACAAGGGCCAATCAATGCATTTTTGTGTTTACCTAGCTAATTGCATGATAATCACCTTTTATAATCATATGTGCACTCCACTTCTATAGTTGTTTGGTGTATAAGTTTATAGGTTTATCATAATTAATTCCTTTTAAATATTTATATTCTTAATCTAATTTTGCAAATAAAAAGACTTTATAAAGTTTATTTACATTTTTTAGGCAAAAAAATAAGAAAACAGCTCAAAATTTATAAAGGAACATTTGCATGCCCATGCATAGTATGGGCGTGCACCCTTCAAACCAGGAGTTAATGGAGTAAAAAAATAGTCTTGCATCCCTATGCAACCTTTGCATGGGCTATGCATGCCCTTGAAGCATGCAAAAGCTGTAATTACTCCTTTGTGTGCCCATGCAAACTTTTCACGAGCATGTAACCCTAAAAAGTCAATTTTGAGCTTCGTAATCCATTCCACTTGCTTCCTCTTCCACCCTTCTAAGCTTCCCACTTAGGAACTACATAAAAATCATTATAAAATACGTTAAAAGGCATAAATTTCATCATCAAATAGTCATCCAAAGGTTAAGAAATCAATTAAAAGAATAGGTTAAACTTCAAGCAAGGGCTAAGTGTGAAAGAAAAGATTAAAGGGCATTCAAGTGAAAGCTTAAAGATGGAGTCTATGGATTCCAATATCATTAGTTTGATTATTTCTTCTTCTCTTTCTCCCATTATGAAAAAATTTTCTTTAAGTTATGGTTATAAATGGATCTTGCTTAACACTTTGGTTATCTAATCTAAGTTATTTTGATTTTATTCATCATTATATTAGCAACCATTATTAACATTCATGTTATTCATTAAATGGCCATTAATCATATCTAGTTTTGTGAACCAATTGATTGACTGCTGAAAGGCTTTTAGTTTAACATGTTCTTCTATGTTAATTGATACTAGAAATAGATTAATTATCTAAGTGATTTGATAGTAACACTAGATGAATGAATCACTTGAATGCAATATTATAAACCATAAGTAGTTAGTAAGTGAAGTTGAACCCTTAGCTAACTTCTCCTAGTAATTGTTTTTTTTATAATTACTTTGTTTATAATTTAAAAGTTTTAATTCTAAGTTTAAACCTTCTTTCAATTAGGATTTCTAGATAATGTAAGGAACAAGATGCATAATATTTAATCTCGATCCTCATGGGAATGATATCCATGCTTAGTTACACCATATTACTTGTTACATGTACACTTATAGTTTAAGGGTATTTCAAACTTAGCAAATACCTATCACCAAGTTTTTAGCGTTGTTGTTGAGGGTCGACAACATTAACGCTAAGTTATTATTTATATATTACTTTAAAGTTTTCTTTTCTTTTAATTTGTGTTTCTTGCTCCTTGTTTGAAATATATGACTAGAACTGAAATAAAGAGAAAGAGCAAGAGCCAACTTCATTTCATCTTGAGATTGAACAAATCTTAATTCAAAAAAGGTGAGAAAACCAAAGAAACCAAGATATCATGAACTAAGAAAATAACCTCTTGAAGGAATTCACTACTCCTGTAGAAGGACCACAATCAACCAATATAAGACCAAATGTCAATGCAAATATCTTTGAGATCAAGTTGGACTTCATTCAAGTGCTCACCAATACTCTCTAATTTCATGGACTCTCCTAAGATCTTAATGTTTGCATTCTAAATTTCATAGAGATTTACAACACTTTTAGGTGAAACGGTGTGTCCATGGATGTTATAAGACTGTGACTTTTTACTTTTAATCTTAAAGATAAAGTTAAGGTATGGATCAACTCATTGGGACGAGAGGCATTACAACATGGGACCAACTCTCTCAAGCCTTCCTTAACAAATACTTTCCTCCATCTAAAATGATAAAGATATACAATGAGATCATAACATTAACTAACAATATGGGGAAACTCTTAATAAAGCTTGGAAAAGATTTAAAGACGTTTTGAGGAGGTGCCTGAACCATCAAATACTTAAATGGTCAAATGTTCACAAATTTTACAATGGACTCTTCAGGTGGATCTCTATTAGATAAAATAATGAATGCAACTTAAGAGCTTATTGAGACTATGGCAAACAACCACTACCAAGCGAATGAGAAGAATGCACCAAAGATGTTGGCTGAAATTCAAAACATAGGTGCATTGCAAGCTTTGCAAACTCAAATATATATTCTAACAAAAAAATTGAGCTTTAGGAATTGCAATATGGTTTTCTTTCTATTCTTGCAAGTGGTATATGAGTTATGTAAGGAAAATGGTCATAAAAGCATTGATTATCAATTAGGGAACCTTTTTTGCAAAAAAGCAAGTTAATTTTATGGAAATGTTCAACCGTAAAGCATACAACCCTTATTGCAACTCCTATAATCCAGGTTGCTAAAATCACACAAAATTTTCTTGTCTAATAACAACTTTTTCAAACTTAATATACATGGCCTTTCCTAATGATCATCCATCTCTCAACTACCAACCCTAAGAGAAAAAGTCTAGCCTATAAAGCCTTATGGAGAAATCCATTGGTGAAACTAAAGGTAGATTAAATCACTACGATGAGATGATAAGAACACTATGTGCAAAGTTTGATTTGGTTGCTAAAAACCATTCTTCCTCCATATGTAATGTTAAGATTCAAATGGGGCAATTAGCCAATATTGTAAACTCTAGATCACATGATACCTTACCTAGCACCTTCAAACCCATTCTTAGGGAGAAAGTTAAGGCAAGTACAATAAGGAAAGGCAATGAGATAAATTCAAAGGTAGAAATTAAAGAAGGAATCAAGAATGAATAAGATAAGGATAAAGAGCTAATCAAAGAAGATAATATAATAATGAAGTCATCCTGTAAGTGCCTTTAAAGCCATATGTACCTTCCATTCCTTTTCCTTTAAGATTAAAAAAGCATATGAAAGATAAAAAAAAATTTGTAAAATTTATGGAGATACTCCAGAAGATTCACATTAGCGTACCTGTCATGGAAGCACTCTTCAAAATGCTGAGACATGCCAAGTTGATCAAGGAACTCCTATCAAAGAATAAGACAATGGAGAAATGTGAATAAGTTATCCTTACTAAGGAATATAGCATAATTATTTTGAATAAACGACCTCCTAAATTAAGGCACTATAGGATTTTCTCTATTCCTTGTGAATTTGGTTGTTGTTCTTTTGAAAAAGCTTAATGTGATTTGAGCTCTAACATTGACTTGACGTCTTTATCTTTATTTCAAAAATTAGGAATTGCAGAGATGAAGTCAACGTGGATATCTTTGCAACTAGTTGATCATTCCATCATCTTTCCAAAAGGGATTATGGAAGATGTGTTAGTAAAGGTAGATAAGTTCAAAATTCCTATTAATTTTATTCTCATAGATACGAAAGAAGATAGAGAAGAACCCATCATTTTAGGAAGACCCTTTCCTTTATATCAATGACATGCTAGTGGACGTGTCAAATGGAGTTTTGACTTTGTATGTAGGTGATGAAGAAGTGGTATTTCATATGTTCCAACCCAAAGAGTACCCTGTTAAAAAGGAGAGATGTTTGACCATAGATGAAAATAAAGATGTGTGAATAACAATTGTCAAAAAAAGGGAGAACTTTTTAAGCTTGGAAAATCCATGTTAGCAAAAATTAAAGAGGGTATTATTGCTCACACATGCAAGGTAAGTGATTCATCCACTTTTAAGATGCATGCTAATTGCCCTTCTTCTTCCTCCCTACTTGATGGATTGAATTATAGAAAAGACATAACAACATCTCCTCATCTTTTAAATTAACATCAATAAAGTTGGACGCATTACCTTCTCATCTCAAATATGTTTTCCTAGGAGAACAAAACACCTCACATACTTTAATCTTCAATAAACTAAATCAAGTAAAAGAAAGGAGTCTATTTAATATGTTAGGAAATATAAAAGAAAACTTTAGGATTGTACTTCACTAGGGGTTTTAGTCCTACACATTGGCTGGGTAAACTATGAAAGAGAGACAATACTAAGCCCACAGTAAAATTTAAGTGAAGCCAAACTCTTAGGGTCAAGCTAATGACCTTAAATTAGCATATTTCTTTTCTTTTAGCTATTGTTACGTGTTTTTTTTGGTTTATATTTTATGTTCTTTATGTTTTGTGGTTTAATCAAGCTCTTAGCTTTTATTTATGTGTTTGTCTTAATTATAGATTTTGCTTCATTTTGCATCCCTTAAGGGAAGTTCTCTTTATCCCTCATCTCTTTTTTGCATTCATTTCATCATAAAGGACAATGATAAATTTAAGTTTAAAGGAATTGGAGGATTTAATGTGCTAAATTTGTTATTACATGAATATTTAATTTGTGCTTTGAATGTTAAAATTTGATAATTTAGATAGTTAAGGAATGGTTTTCAAAGTAGAAGGAGGAAACTCAATGGGGAATATGATAACTTATTGGAATCAATTGAGTGGAATTTACTTATGGTAATAACATGGTTTAGGTTTTGTGTTTGATTTATATTTAATTATCACAACAGAACAATTTGAGCATACCCTAGTGAAATATAGACTTTAAAATTGAAATTGATAATCATACATGACTTAGGTAAGTGAACAATTTTACACATGCTAGAACTTGCTAAACCATCTTTCAACTTGAAATCCTAGAGTTAGTAATTCTAAGCAGATGATGAGGCATTCTTTGGCCTCTCATTCAACCCTATCCATAGCTTAGTTTACATTGACACTTGATACTCCCTTTGAACCCTAATATACTCACTTGTTAGCATAATAAGCCCTATCTTTCTTTAACTTATAACTTTCATTAAACCATGTAACCTAAATGAACTTTTACCTCCCCTATCAAGAGAATGAAGTTAGCATATGGTTATAAAATTGTGTAAGTTGTTAGCTATGTGCATAACTATAAAGGTTGCAAGAAAGTCATGAAAGTTGAAAAATTAAAAGCATAAAGTATAAATCAAGTTTAGAGGCGGCAAGTTAATATGAAAAAGAGAAAAGGAAAGAAAGAAAAATGAAAACAATAAAAGAAATAT
Source organism: Omphalea diandra (assembly GCA_949677035.1). Lineage (NCBI taxonomy): Eukaryota > Viridiplantae > Streptophyta > Magnoliopsida > Malpighiales > Euphorbiaceae > Omphalea > Omphalea diandra. The sequence goes on along the minus strand of CATIWR010097005.1, from coordinate 12,122 downwards.
TGAAAGCCACCATGAGCAAGTATGCATATGTATAGATGTGTTCGTAAGTCTTATAAGAAATGAACATGATAGATGCATTAATTATTTTAATTACAATTTACATTATTTTTATAACTCATGCTTTAACAACATTCTCCTATTTTTGGACTTGACCACTTTTTGATAACCTTATCCCTAGCCTCAAATTACAAGTTTTAAAGACCTTATGATCCTTAGGTTACTAAGATTTATATTAATGGGGATAGGTGGAATACTCTTGCCTATAGTCTTATGTGACTTTTAAGAAGTCAAAATAGAACCTTGCTTAGAGTATGTGTGATTAGAAGTTGAAATTGTTCATGAACACACACACACACACACACATAATCTCATTATTATGTTATTAAGTGTAAATAAGACATATTAGTTAGAAACTTCTTGTTATTATAAGTTTATTTGCCTAATTGATGAAATTTTTTATTATCACTAAGATAAACTTCTTTTTAAAACCTCAAAACTTGATCATGATCAATTAAATTATTGGGTTTTACTTATATTAGATTAGTTCTTGCTTGAGGATAAGCAAGAGTTTAAGTTTAAGAGAACTTGTTTGGTTCATAATTTTGTATGTTTAACATAACTAACTCCCTTTAAATATTAATGTTCTTAAGTTAATTTTACATTAAAAAAGCCTTATAAAGTATATTTATGTTTTGTAGGTAAAAAGGAAAGAAAATAACTCAAAAAATGTAAAGGAACCCTTGCACACAATGCTAAACATTACATAGGCATGCACCCTTCAAACCAAAAGTTGAGGAAGTTGAAAATGGGCCTTGTATAGGGGTGTAATCAAGCCGAGCCAAGCCGAACCCTATAACGCTTAAGCTTGAGCTCAACTTAAAAACTCAAAGGCTCGAGCTTCTTTCGATTAGGCTCATTTATTTATATAATTTTTTTTTGTGAATTCTATAAATTGAAATTTAGGCTCAAACAAACTCGAATAAGCTCAATTAGGCATAGATCGATTAAGCTCGATTGATAATATTATAAATATGCCTAATCTTGATTAGGCTAGTGAGCCTCTTAAGTCAAGTATTTTAAACCTCAAATTTGGCTCGCTTGATTACTCGAGTAGCTCGAGCTCATCTAGATTAATCTCGAGTATTTCTCAAATCGATCTCGAGTAATTAGTGAACTGTCTCGGTTCATTTACATCCATAGACTTCTACACTGATAAAGGTTTTTTGCATGCTCATGCAACCTTTGCATAACTATGTGGATGCCCTTGAAGCCACTATAAGCTATAATCACTCCTTTGCATGGGTGTGTAACCCTAAAGAGACTACTTTAAGCTTTTTAATCCATTCTAATTGCTTCCATTTTCGACCTTACAAGCTTCCCACTTAAGAATAACATCAAAATCACTATAAAAAGAGGTTATAGGAATAAATTTCATCATCAAATAGTCATCTAAAAAGCTAAGAAATCAATCAAAAGAAGAGGCAAAGCTTCAAGCAAGGCTAAGGAGCGAAGAGGAGATCAAAGCGCATTCAAGCAAAAGCTTAAAGACGGAATCCATAACTTCTAGTATTATTAGTTCGATTATTTCTTCTTCTCTTTCTCCCATTATGAAATAATTTTCTTTAAGCTAAAGTTGTAGATATATCTTGTTTAACTCTTTTGGTTCTTTAATCTAAGTTCCTTTGATTTTATTCATCATTATGTTAGAATCATTCTAAATTTTATTGTTATTGATTAAACAACCATCAATCATGCCTAGTTTTATAAACCAATTATTAAAAGATGGTTTTCATGAAATGGACCTTTAATGATTCCCTTAATTTGTTATGTGTTGAGACCTTAATAGTTTATTACTATTATTAATATCTTATAATGATTGACAATAACATGGTGTTTAACAATTGTGTTAAGGGACTTTTACTTTTATATGTTATTGTATGTTAATTGTTACTTAAAAGAGATTAATTAATCCTTAAGTGATTTGATAGTAACACTAAATGAATAAATCACTTGAATAGAAGATTAGGAACCATAAGTAGTTAACAAGTGAAGTTGAACTCCTAGCTAACTTCTTCTATCGATTTTTTTCTTTGCAATTCCTTTATTTATAGTTTAAATAGTTTTAATTCTAAATGTAGACCTTATTTTAATCAAGATTTCTGGATAATACAAAGAACAAGATGTTTAGTACTTAATCTCAATTTTCGTGGGAATGATGTCCATACTTAGTTACACTATATTATTTGTGACTTGTGCACTTATAGTTTAAGAGTATTTTACACTTAACACATACCTATCATCAATGGTGATTACTTATAAGTGTTTGAATGTTGTGAATGGATGGAAATGCACTAGATGAATGTTTTAAGGCCACTTAATATGGACTAATTAATCCAAAAGGTTAAAATTATAATTGTGAATTAGAAATGTTGTATCCCAAAATCCTAGTGATTTCGGTGTGACTAACCTCTTTCTGATGTCATATCCAATTCACGAACCCAATCTCCGATAGGGTGAATACATATTAGGCCTCTTAAATTACTTGTTAGGCTCATAATCCATCTTACCCAAAGTTTTCTCCAAATTAAAGTCAAGTATGACTCCTATAAGGTTTTAGGGGTGGTACTAAAATATTACGCCGCATTGGTCCCCTGGTGATAAGGTTTTTACTTATCATGAAGCGCTTTAAGGATCCCTTGATGATCCAAATGTATGCTATTAAATACAATATATGACCTTATGTCTTCTCAGACCCCGATGGTCACTAAAAGGTTAGGAGTCGCAAATAAAATTTCACTCATTCCAGTATAGCCACAAAATCAAGGTGCTCATAAGTTAGCTCACATTCAAAGAAATTGGATGGATAGGTTAGCTTAAATTCAAAGATGACACACAAGCGACATTTTTCACAAGCCCAAGTAAGTACCCCAAGCTTGTGATTGTGCTTTAGATGTAAAATTTTTACGTTTATGATTTTTCCACTTGCATTGCATACTTTATAAAAATCTATTTTGAATTTTCACAAATTTGTTCAAAGTGGTGACAAATTATAAGCATTGAATTTTCGTATGCCTGCATGGCAAAAATCCAATGATGATGCATTTAAAAATCATTCAGATTAATAAATGTGATCTCTTTAGATGATGAGATTTGCTTCTATCTAAGTTCTAAAAGTGATTTGATGTGTATAAGGAGTCCAAAAAATGTCTAAGAAGGGTGAAAAAGGATTTAAGTAGTTAAACATAGCAAAATCATAAATATTTTGAGCTAAGAGATTGCCTAGCTGATTACATAGGTCAAAAATTACATATGTAGATCAAAACCCACATGTGTAGGTTCCAACTTGTGTAAATGGGTTTCAACCTGCATATACACTCATTGACCCACACAGGGAAGGCTCAAACCTGCATATCTAGGTTATTCATAGGTAACCTAAATTTAGAATATTCTAAGGGGCCCTATATATACCCCATTTAACACCCACTTCAACAAGGATATTCTAGAGGCTACTCATCACTCAAAAAACCCTAGGATCTCTATTCAAAACCATAAATCTTGAGGAAGATAAAGATTTAGCTCTAGGAAAACCCATTACTGCCTCCATCCTTTATACCTATAATACACTAATGACTATAACTAATCTTTACAATCCTTAACCAATCATCCACAACCATCTAATCTAGTAAAACCTTACCAAAATAGAACCATTCATCACTTAGAAACCCATTTCAGACCCATTTCGTTGAAGAGCTAAAAGCCTATTTAAACCTAGGTTATAAAGAATGAGAGTAGGAAAATAATGTCAAGAGATGAACTTTAAGTACTTTGAGACTAGAGACTCATCCAAAATACATCAAAGAGTAAATAAAGCACATCAACTCATCTTAAAGGTCAAAATCGAAGCTTGAAAGGCAAGAAGAATGAAATTCAAGGATAAAATCCATTTTAAATATCATTGATTTGATTTTTCATTTGATTTTGATTTATATATCTCTATTGCACATCTATATATCTTCCCATGTATGAAAACCTCTTAAAAATGGCTTAGAATAACTATTTTTGTACTATTATTGCATTATGGTTGAACCCCATGTGGTATTTTTAAAAACCCATATGTGTATAACTATATATGCATACAACTATAGCTATACACGTAAGCATATAGCTATATGAATATGCACTTCAACCCATGTATGCACTTCGACCCCATGTATGTATATAGTTATAAGTGTATGCGCTTTTCAAATCCGTATATACATATAGCTATGCACATACTAGTCCTCTAACCCACGTACGGTTTATAGACACTGCCCTTGGCCTCCCCTTGTGGTTCTTATGGGCATTTTAGGTACCACAGTGTAAAAATGGGCAAGGTAAGCATCCCAGGGCATTTTTAAGTTATTGTTCCTAACAATAAAGACCCCAAAACCATGAATAAGCATGCAAACCCTACCTTAACACATTATTAAGCCAAAATCATCAACAATCAAAAGATATAAAACATTAACACAAAAGTTTATATAAACAATTAGCATTATAACATGCAAACAAAACATAAAAGTGCCTAAAACAAGATATACAAAATCAAGTATGCACAGATTAACTTTTTGTAAATAATAAAAGAGAAACAATTAAAATTTAATATGTATATAAATAAATATTAGGTTAGAATTTTCTTTATAAAATAACTGATTAATTTAAATATTTGAAATAAATAATCTGATTTAGATAAAATAATCATGTAAATGTAAAATTATTAATAAAATAATCATTTAAATATAAAATTATTAATTTCTATTTTATCTTTTTTTTTTTTTCCAATATACCTGATAGTTACTTGATATCCTATTTAGCGGGGATATTCTTGATAAATACGCATCTACAGAATTGGCCCAAACGGCAAAACCATTTGATGCACATCCCAAAAGCTATATGTATAGCAAGTACTGTTTCCAAGATAATTATGTTCCTGGCCATTTTCTACAATTCCTAATTTGATTATTATAAAAAATATTTTATAATTATTTCAATCTTATATAAACATTTTACAGTTCATATATTTTAACCTGAATAAACTATCAATGGTGATCTTTTTTTTCTATATACCAAAATAGCATACATAAATATAACTATTTTTAAATATAAAATATCCATTGTTACCTATTTAGGTACGTATTTATTTCAACGATACAATAATTAATTTGCATCTTCATTGGTAGATACTCTATTTAGATAAATATTAACTAATTCTGCTCTTGGAGATTTTTCATGGAAAGGTTAAAAGAATTTTGTAAAAAACTATCCAAATTATACTATACTATTATTATCTCAATAAAGAGACTATAAAAAAAAAAAAAAAAGATTTTACCGATTTTTGCTATTGATATGTCTTACAAATGAAACCTCCCTCCCCTATCTATAGCCATGAATCCATCAAATGATTGGTGTGCAGATCATTTCTCATTAACCTAATTTATTGTATAAAATTATTCTTATCTAACTCAATCAAATGATTTATATTACTCTTCATCTATCCCTCCAATAGTTTATATTAGTCTTCACTTATCAATCTACTTGTTTATATTAATCTTCAGTTAGTTTTGATCCATTAGCTTACATAAATTTCTATTAATCATATTCTTTCCTGCAAAAATATGAAATTATTTCTAAAATCAGCAACATGATTTTGGGTCTAATTTGATATTTTTAAAATGATTTAGCGATAATGATTGCTGTATCATCCCATGTGTCATCTTAAATACTTTCATTCCGTACATAGAATAAGTAATCCCATGTATCATTTTAATTGATATATCATCCTTATTTAAGAAATGCTATCATCTATGTTTCAGAAGATGATTATGATCTCTATTTTAGAGACGATTTTTATCTCCATCTTTGAAGATAAACATCATTCTCATCTTTAAAAATTCCATCTTTGAAGATAAACATCATTCTCATCTTTAAAAATGATTATTCTCATCCCACTTATAAGATGATTATTTTGTCTCCAAAAAAGAAGTCAATTGTTGTCCACTTAAATCTATTTGGTAAGAACGATTTTGTCCCTAAAAATTTTATTACATTATTTTTAAATATTGTTATAAACTATTTTTTAATCAAATCAATTAAAACTTCACAGTACTATCAATATTTAATGAAATAGAAGTATTATTTTCAATGCATAATAAATTAATGTAAAAATTTTATTATATTAACCAAAATAAATAATTTTATGTCTATCTTTTCAAGGTAATTTTTTTTTAAAATACATTGAAAAGCAATACAAAATAAGTTTTTAATATTAATATTCTAATTATTAAGAATACAATATTAATATTCTAATTATTAACAATGCATTATAAAAACTTTCAAAAAAATGGGGGGCGGGGGTGGGGAAGAAAAACTTAGTTGTAGCAGGATTCTGCATAAGAAAATATAGCAACAAATATAAATATGATACTAAGAGAGATAAGAATTCTACCATATTTTTATCTCCACCTAATATCATGAAGAAGAAAGATGCAAATTACGAGTGAAATCTAAAAAAGAATATATAATCCATAAAATCTAAGAATTTATTAATTAAAATAAAAAAATTATCAGCTAATCAGATTCTATGAGAGAAGATATAAAGAGAGATAAGTGAGAAAATGAAAATGAATCTGAGAGTAAGAGTGAGAGAGTCAAAGGCACATGTAGAAAAACTCCCTATTGCAGCTAACAACCATTTAGGACGTATTTTATTCTTCTTCCTAGCTAAGCGGATCCCAATACAATTAAAAATTAAAATAAAAAAAATATTTAATGCTATATTTAGTTTTTTTTCAACTTTGAGATAGACAAACCATTATACATAAATAGACAAATCAAAGCAGCTAAGAGATTGAAAGAAATTAAAGGTAACATGCACAAAGCGAAAAAGACCTTTAGAAAACAAAATTAAGTGAAGGCTATTTTTCGAAAGAATTCAATGGAAAAAAATTCTATTTCAATAACATTTTATTTAGAAAATTTATATTCAAAACAATTCAATTCTATTATTTAAAAAATAATTTAATAAAAAATTAAATTAAGTCAAAAGTTATAAGATTTTGAAAGAACATATCTTAATTAAAAATTTTAGATAAAATTGCACTCCAAATTTTATAACTTAAATTAATATTATGTTTGTTCTAAACAAATAAAGATATTTAAAGAAATAAAATTATTTTATTTTATTATATATTTATTTCAAATAACAGAATTTTATTGGAATCTATTAATTTATAATTTATTTTAAATAATAGAATTCTATTAATAAAATAAAAAAATCTGTTAATAACATTTTTCATTTTTTTTACATGATTTATTTCAAACAAAACCTAAATTGATAAATAAGTGCATTAAAATATATTAAAATTATTGACTTTTGTGCACCAAGAAGGGGGGTTGCATTGGTGAAAAATTTTGAATTTGGAGGAAAAAGTTTGTTAAGCATGAAATAAAAGAAGTAGAAGAAGAATAAAATACATCAAGTTTTATGGTGGTTCGGGTATTAATCAACTCTACATTCATTCCCTAATTCTTCCAATTGGGTGTTTCACTAATGTCTAATGGTGTTTTAAATCTCACACCTAACTTTACAACTTGTGTTTTTACAAACGCTTACACACAACCTCACTAGTGTTAAACAAGGCTAACACTTAACCTGAACAAGTGTTTTACGATAAAAAAAGCTAACTCTCAAACCTAAGCCCAAAGGTGTTTAATGCTCACACCAAATAACAACAAACTAAAATACAAGAAATTGAATGCTTAAAGGTTGATAAATAAATTTGCAAGAGTTTGGCTACAATGAATGTTATTCTCTTGCATTCAAGTTCATTTGGTAGTGTATTTATAACCTCCAACCACCAAAGAGATGTTACGAACAAAACAATATCCAAATCCTCAAAGTATGATAGGCATATCATACATTTAATGCTTGTCAGAAGAAATTTGTAGTTGAGACTGTATAATTGTGATTGCGATATTCACATAACACTTAATCTTGCTCAATTGTGATGGATAACTCCATTTGTATCTAGTAGTTAGTCCACGTGATATAAAATCATTGATTCTTTAAAGAAAATAGCAGTTACGTCCCTTGAGTAAGAGTGAAAGTCGCAGTCTCTACTTTTCCTCTTTGGACGCAATACTCACTATGAAATGGTCTTACCAAATGGAGGTGTTGTTTCATTAAAATCACAGTCTCGATCATTATTTCACTATCATGAATTTTTTTTGTTTCAAAAGTTCTTTAGGACGCTTGGCATAATCTGATTGAAGACTTGATTCCCTCCAAATGAATACAAAAGTAACGATCGCGATACTGGATGTGACACACACCACGAAATTGTCTACCTAAATTTATCCAACTCTTCTGAAAGATAGCGGTCGCGATCTTTTAATTCATGACTGCAAATTAGGATGCAAATTTCAATCTTTGAAACTAAGGCTTCCATTCAATTTCTAATGCGATCCTAGCTAAATATCTGCAAAATCAATACTAGAATTAGATGTTAGGGCTTATCAATCTACATTGTCAAGATCAAAAAAGAGTTTTGACTTAAGTTTGACCAATATAGTCTAATAATCTCCATCTTTTTTATTTTGACAACTTAGATTGAATTTGTAAAGGATAAAAAATGTATAAGTATATTCTACAATGTGTGAAGTTGAAATGGTTGAAATGCTCCCCCTTAATTTATATTACCCCTCAATTAATGACATGCAAGCTCTCCTCCTTTATTAAGATCAAAAAGAAAGAAAAGTTAAGTGCAATGACAAGTAGTACAATAGAGGGATAATTGTAATGATATGATGGTGATAAATTGAGAATTTGAGTAGCAAATTAGAATTTTTACTAAAAAAGGAACATCATTCATCAAACCAAATTTATATTGATCAATCATAAAAAGAACATACTTCAAACTTTTACTAAAAAAAAGTAGACATATAACACAAGTCAAACATATAAATAAGTTTAATCACACACTTAGGCCAAATTTTAAAATAAGAAAGGCTAAAAATAAAAACTGAATAAGAAATAAAGCTAAAATAAAACTAGAAGGTAAGAGAGATATCATCATCATCATCATTATCTTCAATGAATTCTTGATCTCTTCGTCCTTGGGCTTCATCTCCTTCTTCCTCTTAGTCACCTTTTTCTTCTTAGGTGTCTTCCCATTCTTCAAAATTAAGAAGATGACATGGTGTAGCACCAATTTTTTATTGAAGTTCAACCTAGTCACCATGAAAGTGAGAGAGAAGAAGGAATCTTCTCTTTATCATTCTCATCACCTTGTCAAGTTTCTTGTTGATGGAAGAGAGTGAGATGGAAGAAGACTTGGATTTTGGCTTTACCTTAGATTTTGAAGATGGAATGGGCTTTTGGGTGTCTTTTTCAATCACTAGCCTCTTTCTTTTAGAGGCATAATTGTCTTTTGCTTCTTTACCCCATAGGATCTCCAAGTATACACATAAGATTCAGGATGAATGGCCTTGGCAATGATTAAATAGGTTAAATAAAAAAAGTTTGGGATGGAAGATACTTTTTGGTGAGGAATTTTTCATTATCATCATTTAAAGCCCCCACAAACCCATATATGGTTGTGATGTAAGAGGGACAAAGAAATTGGCTCTTAGATTTAGTACTCATGTGGAACAATTGATCTATAAAGTATCTTCTAGTTTGGATGAGCTTATTTTTAGTAAGGCAAAAGAGAAAACCTAAGTCTTTTTTAGAAACTTTTTCACTCCCCTCACCCTTAAGTAGGTCAAACCTAAGTTAAAGGTCTCTTCTGATCTTGACAATGAAGATTGATTAGTTCTAACATCTTGTGTAAGTATTATTTTTACAATTTTTGAGATAGATTTGCATTAGAAGTTGGATGGAAGTCTAAATCTCTAACATTGAGTACAAATTCGTAGTTAAGAACCTTAAAATCATGACCACGACCTTGCAACAAAGATGGATGAACTTGAAATAGATGAATTCGCAGAGCAAATCGTAGTCGCAATGCAACCAAGGAAGACATGATTGTCATATAGTGTGATTCACAGTGATGTTCACTTTCCCAGTAGCAATCGCAACTTTTGTAGTTGTATGGAGGGAACTTAGTCCTCATCCAAAACTTGCCAAGTGTCCAAAATAACCATTGGCATATCAAAACCTGTGAGGGTGAAAAAGTTGTTGAGACCACGACCCATCGAAGCATTTTTCCTTATTAAATAGAAGGATTTGCGGTCACTGTCACACCTAAGAAGAACCTTAATTGTGACTGCGACTTTTTGTTGGTTGGATAAACACAATGACTATTTTTCTTGGTAAACCAATAGTAGCATTCCATGTGCACTAGTTGTTAGATACAAAACGGGGTTCTCCTCTGCAATTTTAGTCTTTCTAGTGTAAATTGGAAATTCTCAATCGTGAAATTTTAGTCACAACCATGAAATTAGCCTGACAAGCATTTAATGCAAAATCTGTCTAACTTACCTTAGAGATTTAGGCATAATTTATTAGTAATGTCTCTTTGGTGGTTATTGTTATAAATACTCCACCAAACATACATGAATGCAAGAGAATACCATTGATTATAGCCAAACTCTTACAATTTTACTTCTCAACCTTTTATTCTTTAAAAATGAGTTAATATGATTAGATGTAAGTATTAAACACCATTGTAATTAGGTTTAAAAGTTAGCTTAGTTGTCAAAACTCTTGTACAAGGTTAAGTGTGAGCCTTTGAGAAAACACTTGAGTGAGGTTTTTGTGTGAGCCTTAAAACAAAAGTTGTAAAGTTATGTGTTAGCCATTAAAACACATTGTACAAGTTTGGTGTGAGCTTGAAAATACTATTTAGAGTTAGCAAAATACCTAATTATGAAGAATTGAGGAGTGAAAGTAGGGTTCATTAACACCCAAACCATTATAAAAATATTATGTTCATTTTTTGTCCTTCATCTTCAATCTCCCAAATTCCTTATCTTCCCTCTAAAATTTTTAAATTTCTACCAATTCAACCACCCTTCTTGGTGGTCAAAGACCAACAAGTGGTATCAAAGCAAGATTTTCATTAAAACTCTTAATTAAGTAAGCAAAGACATATGGCACAAGAAGGAATCCATACCCATCTCAAGCCATACTTTAATGGATCTGACTATACGCATTAGAAGTTTAGGATGGAGATATATTTGGATAGTGATATGGTGGACATTTAGGATGTTGAACTAGGATAATCAATCCTAGGTTTAGAACCTCTTTTGATCTTAACAAAGTAAATTGATCATCACTAATATTTCAAATAAGTGTTGTTGTTGTAGAATTGAATCAATCTCTCAAGAAGAAATGAAGAAGTTGATAAATTCTAAAGTAACATGTAAATCACGACCACAACCTAAGATTCGTGACCGCGATTCATGTTAAGACATGCTGAAAATCAAGCAGGCAAAATCGCAGTGTCATTCTCGGCCGCGATCCTTGAAAAGAGAAAGGTCAGATTGACACAGATGAATTCACGGTAGAAGTCTCGGCTAAGTCGCAACCGCGAATTTCAAAGAAATTCAAGAGCGAAGCAAGTCCACAACCACAGCCTGACAAGTGTCCCATGAGACTGCTAGAAGTCAAAAATCACGAAGACATCTTCCTGGTAGCGACCGCGATCTTTGTGGAAGAAAGTTAACCAATTTGGCAGTTGAATTCGCAGCCTCTGTCGTGTCCTGTGCAAGAAAAAATCGCGACCGCGACTTCTGAAAGTAGGTGAAGGATAACGACTATATTTTCCTAGTGAACTAATAAGAAGTTGACACGTGGACTAACTGTTAGAAACAAATGGGGTTTCTCTTGAAGAATTTGGATTTCGCGACCGCGAAAGGCAGTAACGACCGCAATTTCACCCTAACAAGCATTAAATGCAAAATCTGTCAAACATGTCTCAAAGATTTAGAGAGCTTTGATATGCAACGGCTCTTTGGTGAAGTTTGGCTATAAATACCCCACCAAACAGCCATGAAGAAGGTTGCTAAGAAATTTATTACAAGTATTGAAAGCTCTTAATCTTTGCTACTCATTTTCTTCATCTTCTTTACATGTGTTAGGT
>CATIWR010096995.1:0-15521 GCA_949677035.1 Omphalea diandra | reverse complement strand
AGTAACCAACTGATTAAAACTGGTAACGTGATCATTCATTGTGGCACCCGGTACATAAGTGAAGCGAAACAACCTCTTCTTCATGTGAAGCTTATTCTAGCTGTTTTTCTTCAGAAATTTTTCTTCTAGTGCCTTCCATAAATTACTTGCAGAGGTTTTTTTCGAGAATGTATACCTCTGCTATCTAGAAAGACATGATCGAATTGTATCACATGTCAATCGATTGATCGTCTTCCAATCTTTCTCCTTAACATCATTTGGTTTCTCATGTTCAATGCCAATATCTAGACCTTGCTGAAAAAGAGCGTCTAGAACCTCACTTTGCCACATACCGAAATGGCTTGTGCCATCAAAAATTTTCACAGCCAATTTTGAATTTGCCACGACAGTTCTTGCCCAGATAGATTGTGATGAAACTGTCGACGTGGTAGGTGTGAATAATTTTAAAGAGCTCTACATTTCGATTACAAAATTCTCCAATAGTCTTCAAAGCATAATACAATTAGTCCATGAAAATCTTTTCTGATGTGGAAGATCAGATGAAACTGCAACCATAGAGCATACTAAGAGTAACATTTGGCTCTGATACCAATTGTTGAGGAAATAAGGGTAATATTTCACCCACCAAATTCACCTAATCAATTTATAGGTGAATAGAGAGTGAAATATTATACTGTAAAATCACACTATAGTTGATTCCCATGAAAGATTGGAAGGGTCATAAGTGGTCCCACTTAAAACCCAACCTTTTTAGATAGAATCACCCTAATAGTAATTTAACAGCACAATATATCACTACAACTATACCCTACAAAATAGCTATTGAAAATAAAGACAAAATAAGAACACCAGAATTTAACGAAGTTCAGTCAATTATGGCTACGTCCTCGGACACTACCAAAATTATATTTCACTAAAAAAAAGACTACAAAGTGAAATATTACAAAAGAGAGAGAAAAATTGAAAATTGACTAAGAGATGAGTAAACAATTTGGGGATGATCAAACTAAATGAATTAAAGCTCTATTTATAACAAAACAACCTCTCACCCTTTTAGTCTATTTCCGATGTGGGATAGTTTAAATGAGTCATTATTCAACACACAGGCCCAAGATTTCGAGAGGTTACTCCCTTCTATCTCTGTCGATCAGATGGCGCTCCTTAATGCTCCATTATCAAAGATAGAAACTCATGAGGCATTGTTTGACATGGCACCCTATAAATCTCCTGGGCCTGATGGTTTATGTGCAGCTTTCTTCCAAAAATCGTGGTCTGTTGTTGGGGATAATATGATTAAATTTGTTCATGATTTCCTTCACAATGGGATTTTACCTCACGCTACTGATAATAAGCTTATTGCATTGATTCCTAAGGTCTCCAATCGAGAGTATGAGAAACAGCCTCGGCCAATTAGCCTTTGCAACGTTATTACTAAGACGTTGACAAACAGGCTTAAATGTATTTTGCCCAGCATAATTGCACCAACCCAGAGTAGTTTTGTCCCGGGCCAACAAATTACTGATAATGTAGTAGTTTATCAGGAAGTCCTTCATTCTATGAACAAAAGAAGATTAGGAGTTGGCTGGATGGCGATAAAGATTGATCTTGAGAAGGCATATGATAGATTGTCTTGGAATTTTATTTGGGATACCTTGGAGGACGTTGGGCTTGATAATTCTCGGGTGCGTAATATTATGAACTGTGCGGAATCTTCTCAGTTGTCTATTTTATGGAACGGATCTCCAACAAATTGGTTTCATACGACCCGAGGAATTCGGCAAGGGGATCTTATTTCCCCCTATTTGTTTGTTATGTGTATTGAACGTCTTAGCCATATTATTTGTGAGGCGATAGGTAAAGGGGTTTGGAGACCAATTCGTTTGACTAGACATTGTCCGGAGTTATCCCATCTTTTCTTCGTAGATGATATGGTTCTCTTTGCCGAGGATACTACTGACCAGATGCATGTAATACGTAATTTTCTTGACCTTTTTTTGCAACGGTTCAGGTCAAAGGGTCAACTACCAAAAGTCTAGTATCTTTGTGTCTAAGAATGTGAGTATGGATGTAGCTACTGAGCTATCTAATATTTCAGGTATTGCTTTAACTACAGATTAGGGGAAACACCTTGGGCCAGCTTCAATTCATGGGCAGGCAAGTGTGAAAACTTTCACTCACGCGTTAAGAGAGAATTGTTGCCTGTTTGGAAGGGTGAAAGATGAAGTTTCTTTCATTTGCAGATCGTCAAGTTTTGGCCCAATCAGTTTTATCGACTATCCCCCTTTACTCTATGCAATCAACTCTGTTACCTTTGGGGATTTGTAAAGCTATTGAACGCTTGATTCGTCAGTTTTTATGGGGTGGCAAGGATGGTCAGAGGAAAATGAGCCTTGTCAACTGGAATCAATTTACTCAGCCTAAGAATAGAGGAGGACTAGGAATTCGTCGGATGCACGTTTCTTGTTAAATTGGGTTGGCAGTTGCACAATGAAAAGGAGAATCTATGGGCTAAGGTTATTGCCAACAAATATACCCGTCAAGAATTCAGTTTTGGCAGATTGATTTTTAAACACGGTTCCTCAGTGATTTTTAAACAAGGTTCAGACTGTTGGCAGGGCATGGTGATGGCAGCGTCGGTGTTAAAGAAAGGGGTTCGCTCGCTGGTTAGAAATGGAAAATGTACTCTTTTTTGGAAAGATGTGTGGCTGACTAAACATCCTTTTCTCACTTATTGCCTTACTAATATCAGTTTGGTTGTGCAACATCGTCGGGTTTGGGATTATGGGATTCCAGGTGTGGGATGGAATTGGCATTTGCTCACTGGTTTGTTACCTAAGGCTATCAAGGCAAGATTATCTGCTACGATTCTTAGAGAAGAGGAGGATTTGCTCGGATGATGTTTGCTGGGGTTTGGCTCCCAATGGTGTTTTTTCCATTAAGACAGCCTAATGGATAGTGAGGCACAACACAACAATATGATTTGGAGCCGATATTGGCAATTGGAAGTTCCCCAACGTTTTCGTTCTTTTCTGTGGTTGGTAGCTCATGAATGAATTCTTAGCAATGCTAAGCGGATGCGTCCCGACATTGCAACATTTGCTGGTTGCAATTTCTGTCCAGGTTTGATTGAAGATATTGATCATATTTTCCGAGGTTGTAATTTGGTAAAGGAAGTTTGGAAGAGAATCCTTCCCCCCGAAGAATTAAGTAAACAGGCTAGTTATAATTTTAAGCGGTGGTTCTGTTTTAATCGTAATTCCTCGGGTGAGGTGTAATCTGTAAAACAGTGTGAAAAAATAAAAAATTAGTGAAAGATGGTGAAAAAAAATATATTTATAAAATTAAGATAGATCAAAATTTATTTAGCAAATAAATACGCATCCGTTAGTCAAACTGGCGAATATCACTGTACAACAACATTATTGTACGTGCCGTTAAATACACTTGATTCGTCAGTTAAACTGGCGTATCTGTTATTTATAATGACAAACAGACAATTAATATTAATCTTATATTATATTAAAATTTAAATTTAAATATATTAAATTAATAAATTAAATATTTTATTAATATTCATTTTAATATTCAATATTCTAATTAAAATTCAATATTTAATATTCTAATTAATCTTAGAATTCAATATTTATAATTATAATTATATTACTTATTTTTATTTTTGTTTTTATTTTAATTAATAAATAATTATAAATATTATATTAATATTAGCTATAAAATTAATGGACCATTGTAGAAGAAAATAAATTTTATGCAAATCAAGAAATGATTGGAATTGCACTATTTTAACAATTATCATGGCTGACAGAATAATTGCAAAAAAAACATTTTGCAAATTATTTTTTTTACAAATTATTCAAAATTAAAAGGTGTTAAAATAGTATAATTTTAGTCATTTTGTGATTCACAAAAAATTTGTCTTATTTTATAATGGTGCATTAATTTTATAACTAATATAATATTTATTTAATTAATATAATATTTATATTTAATTTATTTAATTTGTGTAAAAATATTAATTTTAATAAAAATAAAAATAAGTAATATAATTATAACTATAAATATTGAATTCTAATATTAATTAAATATTAAATTTTAATTAGAATATTAAATATTAATATAATATTTAATTTATTAATTTAATATATTTAATTTAATTTTAATAATAATATTAATTATCTGTCTACCACGATCAGTGACAGACAGACAATTTGTCAGTTAAACTGACAAATCAAATGCATTTAATGGCATGTTTAATAATATTGTTCGCTAGTTTGGTAAACGGACTGCTTTGACCGCCTTATTTGCTAAATAAGTTTTTATCATCTCAATTTCATAATTTTTTTTCACTATCCTTCACTAATTTTTTATTTTTTTACACTGTTTTACAAATTACCCCTGCAATCTGGAAGGGAACTGGCCTATGATCTTTGCTGTTTTATTGTGGTGGTTGTGGAGATTGCGCAATGCGTTTATTTTTCATGGCAAATCCTTTACTGTGGATTATAAGGCTCGGTGGATACAAAATTATGTCCGATAAATAAATACCCCTTTTATTATTCAGAGAGCGGGGCTTTTCCCCAGAGGCTAACTCGCATTAATTTGATTGGATGGTTTCCTCCGCCAGTGAATTGGGTGGCTTTAAATACAGATGGCTGTAGTAAATTCAATGGAAATTTTGCAGGAGCGGGTGGTCTGATAAGGGATTCTTTTCACAGGTGGGTTAAGGGATTCACACCTATTGTTGGGGCCTGTTCGGCTGAGGAAGCTGAATTATAGGCGTATATAAAGCGTCTTCAGTTGGTAAGGAATAAAGGCTATAGGCAAGTGATTCTAGAAATACTCTCTTCTTATGGTGAAATAGTGTCTGAAGGGATATCAACAACAGGCTGCGGCAATTTGGTTGATGTTTGTTGTACCCTTTTGAAGAGAGATTGGGAGGTGCAGATAATTCATGTTTATCGTGAAAGAAATAGAGCTGCGGATTTTCTAGCAACGGAAGCCTTGAATTTCAATTATGGTCTGCAGATCTTATCTTTACCGCCTGTGGGTATTGTTGATATTCTGCAGCAAGATGTAGTGGGTGTGGCGTGGCCACGTCGGGTTGCTGCGAGCCTGGATTAGTGTTGTTTTTGGATGTCCCCCCTCACCTCGCTATAAAAAAAATTCTGTGATATATATATATATATAACAAATTAAAAAATCTGCCGATTAAACAAAATCTAGATATAATAAAGAAAATCTAATTTTCAATTTGAAAAATCCAATAGCATTCACTACCTGAGCAAGCCATGGGCTAGATGAAAACTAAAATTCCAAATAAAATTATAGGTGATAATGATTTTTTGGTATGAATATGACAAATTTTAACAAAATAATATTAAGTTAAGAAAAAAATTTTAAAAAAATTGACTTAGTACAATATGTAAAAATAAAAAAACGAGTAAATATATTATAATAAAATCAAATGGTATTAGCCAGAAAATTTTCAAATCTTTTTACCTTCGTCCACATAATAAACTGGAAATTTAACCTTTTAAAACGAAGATAACAAACAAGTGAATGAGTAATTATCTCAAAATATTAAGTTAATCTCTATCTTGTATTACAAGATGTAAGAGTTTATATCTGAATAATCTTCAATCACCATTCGTTTCAAATATTGATTTATTTTAATAATAAATAAGTATATGTAAAAAAAATAAAATAAGACCTCAAATCTATAGGAATTGCCGGGTTGTTATATCATGAATCCTTAAACCAAGAGTTTATGACAAGTGTGAGAGCAAAGAAAAAAGAGAGTCATGTTTTTATATATTTCAAGTAGCAATGCACACTTCACACTCCATAGGACAACTTTTTATCTTTTTTTTTTATTTTTTTATAAATAAAATTTTTGTGTGTTTTTATATATTATAATTTTACATATTATATATAATAATATTAATACAATATATAATTATTTTATATTAATTAATTATATTAAATTATTATAATTATATAATTTATGTTATTATATATAATTATATTTTAATAAATATTATATTATATTATATTATTAAAATGGATTTTATATTTAATACTATTGATATTATTAAATGGATTTTTATATTTTTTTGTGATTTATTAGTTACATGGTGTAGGTTGATTAGATTAAATATACATACTCATTTATTGTAAACTATAAATTTATTTTTTGTAAATTGTAGTTACATTTGGTATAAATTGGAAACTCATTATTAATAAACTGTAAGTTCATTTTTTTATAAATTGTAGGTTTATTTTTTATAAATTATAAGTTTATTTTGGTGTAAACTTTAAATTTATTATCAGTAAATTGTAGGTTTTTTTTTATAAATTGTAAGTTTGTT
Source organism: Omphalea diandra (assembly GCA_949677035.1). Lineage (NCBI taxonomy): Eukaryota > Viridiplantae > Streptophyta > Magnoliopsida > Malpighiales > Euphorbiaceae > Omphalea > Omphalea diandra. The sequence goes on along the minus strand of CATIWR010096995.1, from coordinate 9,135 downwards.
TGATATAAACTATAAATTCATTATTAGTAAGTTCATTTTGACACAAATTATTGATTCATTATCAGTAAATTCTAAGTTTATTTTGTTTATAAATTATAGATTCATTTTAATATAAACTGTAGATTCATTTTTTATAAAACTATATATACATTTTTTATAAACTATAAGTTTATTTGGTATAAACTGTAGATTTATCATCAGAAAACCGTAGGTTCATTTTTTATAGTTAAATATTTTAATATTTTTAATTTCTTTTGTAATATTAAAATTGATAAAACTACAATTTATACTATTTTTTAAATAAGTATATTTTTTCTAAACATAATAATAGTAATAATAATAATAATAATGTCAATGTAATTAAAAAACTTTTCAAAAAGAGATGTATAAAAGATAAGTATGTATATTTAAAATAAAGAAAAAGGAAGTTTGTTAAAATAAATAAACAAATTAGTAATATTTAAAGTACAAAAAAGTTTACTAAGAAAATAAAACAATAATTTCGAAAGATATAAATTTTTTCATATGTATTATTATATATATTTCGAATCTTTAGATTACAAAATACTGTGAACACGAATTTATGATATAATTTGTCGGAGTCGCCCAATTTTGAGATGGGTTTGAACTTTTCAACGTCGGCCTATATATTTACCCAATCCTTGACATGGCTTTCAAATAGGCCATCATGCTCATTTCATGGACAAAAGAGGCTCAATCCACTATGTATTTTCTTTATTCAGTGTATTTTTATTTGAAACTATTTTTTATTCATTGTGTTCGAGTATGACTTAAGTATATTCGCATATGGATATCTTCGCAGTATTTTGTTGTCTCTTCATATCTTTGAATGTGTCCAATTAGCAATTAATTCCACACTTTAGTAGACATTATAAATTCTAAGACTTCAACATGTCTATTCTACAACCTTTCAATTTAGAAATAATTCTAATACCGCCAAATTAAAATCACATTAACATCATGAGATATTATCATACTATAAATTATTTTATTTATTATATATTCAATCAATATTATTAGCTGTCTTTTATATATAATAGGGATTTATTTATGCATCCAAAAAGTAAAAGATATATATTTATTTATCAGTGCAGTCAATGACAAAGAATAAGTAATTAATAGCTATCTTCAAATGAATATGATAAGAACATCAACATTTCACAATCAATACGTATAATTGTTTATCTTTTTAGTATCATTCAAAAATTAAGATAATATTGTGTAATAACAAATATTCAAACTTAGTTACACCAATTTTGGTTGCACGTGATTAAAATAATTATTAAGTGTTTAAATTAAATAATTTTTTAATTTTATATTTATAAAATAAAGAGAAAAATTATATAAAGGTGTAAATAATTAAAATTTTTCTAAAATACAGATAAAATAAACTTTTTAATAAATATAATATTTTATTAATAAGTGATTGAAATACTAAATAAAAGTTATACAAAGTTAATAATTAATAGTAAAGCTAAATAATTAAAATTGTTTAATTTTATATTCATGTAAACAAAGAGAAAAAAATTATGTAAAAGGTATAAATAATTAATTTTTTTAAAAAAATACATATCAAATAAATTTTTTAATGAATATAATATTTTATTAATCAAAGAATGAATAAATAAATTTAAAAAACTAAATAAAAGTTATACAAAGAACAACAAAGCTAAATAATTTAAATTTTTAATTTTATATTCATGTAAATAAAGAGAAAAAATTATGTAAAAATATAAGTAATTAATTTTTTAAAAATACATAGAAAATAAACTTTTTAATGAATATAATCTTTTTATTAATAAGTGAATTAATAAATAAATTTAAAAACTAAATAAAAGTTATATAAAGTTAACAATAAAGCTAAATAATTAAAAATTTTAATTTTATATTCATGTAAAAAAGAGAAAAAAAATTATGTAAAGTATAAATAATTAAATGTTTTTAGAATACAATAAATATTTTATTAATAAATGAATGAAAAAATAAATTAAAAAACTAAATAAAAGTTATACAAAATTAACAGTAAAGTTAAATAAAATAACATCAAGAAATAAATATGATATTTACATTGTTTATCATCAAATAATCTCTAATTTTAAAATTAAAATTACAATTAATTTTATTAAAAATAGTATTCATCTGAATAAAATTTATAACTTAAAATTATTATTGTCAATTTCAAAAAGTTTTATATATTTTTATATCCATAAAAGTTTTTCCTATTTAACCTTCTTATAAATAGTATACTATAGATTTAAAATATTACAAATTTTAAAATTAAAATAATAATTAGTTTAATATAAAAATTTTATTAATTCAATTAAAATTTATAACTTAAGATTATTATTGTCAATTTAAAAAAATTTTATACTTTTTTATGCCCAAAAAATTTCTCTAGTTAACCATTTTTATATATACTATATATTTTTTCTAATTAACAATTTTTATAGATAGTATAGTATAGAGTTCAAATATCATAAATTTTTAAAATTAAAATAACAATTAGTTCTATAAAAAAAATGTTATCCATCCAATTAAAAATTATAACTTAAGATTAGTATTGTCAATTTAAAAAAAGTGTTATAGTCATGTACATCGAAAAAAGTTTTCCCTTGTTAATTACTTTTACCTATAATATAGATAGATAAATTATATTTTATCTGAATTTTTAAATATTTGAAAAATAAAATAACACTAACGTGAAGATATAAATATTTTTATTCATTTTTTCAATTATTTTAAATAATCATAAATTTTAAATATTAACCTAAAAATTATTTTTAAATTAATATTATTCATTCAATAAAATTTTATAATTTAAGGTTATTATTATCAATTTAAAAAAGTATATATCCTTTTATGTTCAAAAGAATTTTTTCTAATTAGTCACTGTTATATATAATATAGATATAAGTAGATTTCAAATATTGAGTTAATAATTATTTTAAATTTTGGATATTTTTTATCTATAGAATAGATATAGATTAGTAAATGAAAAATAAAATTTCATTCTAAAATAAATATTTTAAATTTTAGATATTTTTATTGTCATGTATAAAAATAATAGTGCAAGTTTTTGAAATCTCATTTTAAAATTTTGGAATTAAATTAAAATATTAAATATAAAAATAAAAATTTATTATATTTTGATTTTTTTTAATGTAGAAACATGGTTTTAGTTAATTATGAGTGTCAAACCTTCATAGTTGCAAATGCCGGACTCCTTTTGAATTACCCAATACCCTTACTCCAAGTAGTGGCCTCATAACATAGTCAACCAAATAGACTCCAAAAGTATATTCTATCCCTTCGGTAAAAATTACGAAATTTGTGAGAAAAGGAAAGGGAAGGAAAATTGCCATATGGCAGTTTGGCTAAAAATATATATAAAAAAAGGAGCAACTAGACTAGCCAATAATAATGACAATGATAATAACTCAATATTTAGGAAATACATCCACGGAAAAATAATAAAATTAAACAATCAATTGATTTAATTTGTTTTCTTCAATTTTTTTTAAAAAATTGAATTAGTTAAATTTTATATTTTTAAGTTAAATTTAATTATTTTAAAATTTTAAATAAATTAAAAATATATACTTAAAAATTAAATCAATAAAATTCGTAAAATTTTGATTTGATTCAATTTTATATAATTAAAATGATATGCATTTTAGTTAATTTAATTCAAATTTTATAATTTAATTTAATTTTTTAATAGATGTAATTTATTCAATTTTATATGATAGATTGAATTAAATTAAAAAATAAAAAATTAAATTAAATCCAATTAAAATGATGAAATATGACAAATTATATTATGAAACTTTGTTCATATAGCAACATGAACTACGGGTCTATAACAGGTATGATAAAAAAAAAAAAAAAGAATATGTACTCTTAGTGTACACAACTTATTACTTCTTTTTTTTTCTTATTTTATTTTTTTAAAATAATTTTTGTGTGTTGTTATCTATTGTAATGTTATATATTGTATATAATTGTATTAATATAATATATAATTTTATTAATATATAATTATATTATATTATTATAATTATATATTATTATATATAAATATTTAATATAATTATATTAATTAATTTATATTTAAAATATATATTATAATTATAATATATTATTATATTAAATATTAATGTATATTATTATATTAAATTTATTATATATTAATTTTCATTTTTTATATAAACTGTAAATTTATTATCAGTAAACTGTAGGTTTATTTTTTATAAATTGTAGGTTAATTTTTTGTAAACTATAAACTTATTTTGATATAAACTATAGATTTATTATCTGTGTTTTTGTAAACTATAAATTTATTTTGGTATAAAGTGTAGATTCGCTAACTGTGAATAATAGATTTATCTCTTATAAATTTGTGAATTGTTGATTTATTTTTTATAAATTGTAAATTTATTTTTTTGTAAGCAGTAAGTTCATTTTTTTATAAATTATAAGTTCATTTTTTATAAATTGTATGTTTATTTTTTTTATAAACTGCAAATTTATTTTTTTTATAAATTGTAGTTTCATTTTTTGTAGTTAAATATTTTGATACTTTCAAAATGAATAAACACTATAGAATTTATAAATTAAATACAAAATATATTATAATTAATTCTAAATTATTGTATTCTTTTATTTTTAATTAAAGATTTTAATATAATTTAATTTATATTATTATATTATTTTTTTATAATTTTTATTTTATATTTTGATATTATATAATATAAAATAAATATTTATCAAATTAAATAAATTATATGTATCAAAATTAATTTTTTTTTAAATAAAATCTTATTTATTAAAAAATAAAATGAGAGAAATTTTTTAAAAAAATATATAAAAAAGAGAAATATATGAGTAAGAAAAGAATGAGGCATCTATAGCACGTCCGTGACATAACGACCCATGAAATAAGGGTCAATCTAGTCAATCTATTCGCACTCACCAACAACACTAACAGGTGGACACAACCCCAACCCAATAATAACACCACCACCAATTCACCTTCTCCTCACCTTCTTCGGCATGTGTGGTGGGCTCAAATGCAGAATATACCCAAATAGATCAGATATGCAATCACGCCTAAACTTCCTCATCCCCCTCCAAATTTTTAGTACCCTAAAATCCTAATCATAACTAATTTCCATAAACTTAAACATTCCCTTTCAAACCATAATATTCTTATTCTTGATTTCTTCTTGGAAACCCCACCAATCATGGGCTTCAAAGCTCTTTTCCACCGGAAAAAGTCCAAGAAATCATCACCAGACAACCCCTCCTCCGCCCCTTCGGTAACCGCCCCATTACCCGTATCAAGATCCCTTTCCATCCGCCTCCGCCCGGACCCCGACGAACTCCAACACGTATTCAAGAAATTCGACGCCAACGGCGACGGCAAGATCTCCTCATCGGAGCTGGGGTCCATCATGTCCAGCCTGGGCCACGAGACCACGGAGGAGGAGCTGAAGAAGATGATAACAGAATTCGACTCGGACGGCGATGGGTTCATCGATTTCGAGGAGTTCGTGGAGCTGAACACACAAGACGTGGATACCGATGAGGTGATGGCCAATTTGAAGGATGCTTTCTCCGTTTATGATATTGACGGAAATGGGTCGATTTCGGCGGAGGAGTTGCATAAGGTGATGGGTAGTATTGGGGAGTCGTGCTCGATTGCTGAGTGTAGAAAGATGATTAGTGGAGTGGATAGTGATGGTGATGGGATGATAGATTTTGAGGAGTTTAAGGTTATGATGACCGTTGGTTCTAGATGGGATTCTTCCGATGCTATGAGATGATTGAATTTGTGGTTCTTTCATGGCGGTGGAGGAGGGGGTGGTTGCGGTGGGGAAGAGGTGGTTTTTCGGTTGTTTCTTGTTCCCAAGATCTGATAGGTTATTTCTTTTTCTTTGTTTTTGATTTATTGTCATTTGGAATTTTGTGAATATTATTATTTTTTATAAAAAATACAGTGCTGAATGGATGGCCGGTTGGTTGTTTTATTATAGGTTTCTAAATTGCTTCTTATATATATATGTATACACACACTTTTCATGGGATTCAATTGCATTCTTTATGTGATTCATCTTTAAAGCTTAATAGATAAAATTGTTGGTTGGCACGTAATGACTTAGTGTTTAATAATCATTAATATACGCAAGATCAATGGCAGAAAGTTTGAATGAGTGGAGGGCTTATTATTAGAGATAATACTAATCTTTTTGTTATAATTTTTAACTAATATAAAATTCGATGGATTATTGAGACTCAAATCTTAGTGCTAAATTATTCATATTATAATAAATGTTTATCTATTGATATAAAGGATAAAATATTTAAATTTAAAAAATATCTTTTTTTGAGAAATTGAGAAAATGTTAGCAATAATTGTTAATATTCATCATTTAATTAATTTGAATATAATTGCTTTATTTTGATGGATAAGTTTTAGAATTGTTAATACTTGAATTATAGATAAGTTTTGATAGATAATTGTTAATACTTTAATTATTATAATAGATAAGTTTAGAATATATTAAAATTATAAAAATAATGTGAAAGCAATAAGATGGTTGTTGCTATAATTGCTTTATAACGTCTAAGTGACTTCTTCGCATGTTTTATTTCGATAGATAATAGAAAAGAGAGAGATATGAGGAGATTTTATGCATAAACACTAATCTTATTTGTGATTGGATGTTAGGAAACAAAATGGTCGAAAAATAGAATTAGGGTTTTCTTTAGTCTGAAAAATGAAATTAAAGAAGAATTTTTTTTATGAAAATAAATTAAAGAAGAATCTTGAAATGGTCTTTATTTGGCCCATCTATTTGCACCTCTTATACAGAGGAGTGCAATACCTCCAAAGAGTCTTAAATAGATTATATTGAAAATTTTGATTATTTATTATTTTTGAAAAAATGTGAACATTTTTTTAAAAGAATGTAAATAACCGAAATGTATTTATTGAGTGGTTGGTTTTGTTTAGACCAGAAATGATTAGCACTATCCTTGATAACGTGGGGATATTATTGATTGGCCAGTTGGTCGGTGGAATGTGAGAGTGTTCCCATAACGCGGGAAAAACACAGCTCCATGATTCAACCATCTTGACTTGTCCATTTATTCAATAAAGCTTACATCTCGTGATCATTTATTTTCACTTTTGCTTTCTTAAATGCTACGACCAAATATATTTGTATATATTTTTTAAAATATAAAAAATACTATTTTCATTCCATTATACTTATCGTTTTATAATTATATATATAAATTAAAAAATAATTAATAAAAAATAATGTTTATTAATATAAATTAATATATCTCTAATTTATTTTTAATTAAAATTTTATCATCAAGAAAAAGGAGAGATAGAGAAGAGCGATGAAGATAAATTTAAAAAAAATAATTAATATTATTTTCATATTATGGATGACAGTTATAAATTATATCAAAATTGCCCTTTCATCTACACTAATAATTAAATATTTTTCAATTGTTTTAAATTGCAATTTTCTATACATCTTTTTTTTATATTTCAATATTTTGTGATTAATAAGATTTTATACAAAAATGAAAAGTCATTTTCATATAATATCTTCATTTTTTTAAGAAAGCAAAATAAATAGTATTAAATGATATTTTAGTAAAAAAATACTATTAACTAACAAAATTAGCTTTCTTAATCCATGTGTAAAAAAAAAAATATTAGTCTATAATATCGGTAAAAACTAGCCTATAATATTGAAACGGATGAAGTAATTATTTTCCCTATTCTCCTTTTACATTGAAATTCTTGATAATAACTCTCAAAATCATTAAATTTATTCATTTTAATAATTTTTTATTTTTATTAGTTTTTAACTTTTTTATTCAATAAGTTGGTTTTCTATTAATTAAAATTTAATTTATTTTTCTTGTTTTATTTATGTGAGTTTAGTTTTTATTTTTTCTTCCTATAATAAAATTTAGGTTTATAGATCTAAATATATTCATTTTTTATACTTCATTTGTCTCAAAATATTTGACAAAATTTATTCTACATGAAAATTAAGGAAATTAGTTAGTTATGGTTATTTTATATACTTTTATCACTTTGTTACTAAAATACCCCTATTAATGTTTTTGATCTTATCAAGTATGAAACATTTTATAAGATATAAAATATTTTACAAAATAATGTTTTTAATGTTATTGATAAGAAAATGATAATGAAAATAATATACTCAAATAAAATGATATTGGAACTTCAACCTATTTATTGAACATATAAATTAAAAGCAAACAACTAGTGGTATTAATTTATTGTAAATGAAAATATTTATATAATTAATAGGAGTATTATAGACATTTGCTTAATTAACTACCATCTTAAAAAGGAAAACAGATAAACTTTTGGGATAAACTTAAAAAAAAAATTTATCAAATATTTTGAGATGGAGGGGGCAATTTTTTTATTCAAGTGGATAATATGAATTTCTTTTTGTGAGAATTTTATTTTTCATTCATGAGAATGTGGTAAGATTTTTTCATGAGATTCTTCAGTTTTTATTTGAAACTTTTGATATGATTTGATTGTTACTTTTTTTTTTTCAAGTAGATTCATTTGAAATATATAAATATTGATATGTGATGGATAATACTACTTTTTTTTTATGATATTTATAATACTATTGAGTAAAGCATATTTACCACCATATAAATTATAAAAATTTATGATTGAAAGTTTTTAAAAAACTATAATAAAAATATTTTTGTACTTCTTAATTATAATGATAGACTTTATATTTGTAAATGACATTCCCCTACTCAAATTTGAAGATTAAAATTTCAAACTAAAAAATTTCAATTAATTGCTATAGATATTGGAATATTTTATTATATTTGTGATATCATAATAACATATTTAACTATTTTATTTATATAAATATAATTTGATACTATCAATTGTCAATATATATATATATATATATATATATATATATATATATATATATATATATATATATATATATATATGTCACACAGCCGTGGGGATATCTTGGCTATGACCGGGAATAGGTAAAGTTTCAAACACGTGCGAAGAGA
>CATIWR010096987.1:0-31360 GCA_949677035.1 Omphalea diandra | reverse complement strand
AATTTCTTGAATCAAACACTTCAATTCTGCAATTAAGGATACAAGAAGTTTAATTGATGAAGAAATTTGAATCTGGATGGAAGAAAAACAAGAAATCAAAGATTTGCAAAGTTCCTTAATTTAAGGAAATTTTGCAAAAGTATGCGTTTTTTTTTTGGAATTTTTTGACAAAATTTAATATGGGATGATGAATCAAGCTAATTTAATGATGGAAAGTGAAAAAAAACATATTAGAACTCAATTGAACAAGTGGAACAAAATTGGTGCTAGAATTGCTCAATTCACAATTTTTCCTTGTTTTAAGGAAATTTTGAAAAGCAATCTGTTCTAATTAGATTCTAATGATGCAAGCACATTTTTGGATGATGAAACACACTAATTTAAAGATGGAAATCAAAGAAAAACATAATGGAACAAGATAGAACAAAACAAACAAAATTAAAGCCCTATAAAGGAGTTAGGACCCGAATTGATGCAAAATTAATAAGAACACAAGGAATAACGAATTTTGGAGATAACTTACTTGATTTGAAGCCTTAGCTCTGATACCAAATGATACGAACAAGGTTGGATTAGATTTCTTATCCGTATGCTTGAGAATAGTTGCCCAGATCTATCAAAACAAGTATTGGAGTTTTGATCTTCAAATCCCAACTAGACCTCTAGAAAACTTGTTTCTAGCAACCTAAGTTATAAAGATTCAAAATTATGTTAACCCAAATCCTAAATTAACTAAGCCAATTTAAGATCAAAATTAACAAGTTTGTGAAATTATTAAGCCTTCACTCAACAATCTCACCAAGTCCACTCAAGAACTCAAAAAGAGAATTTAATTCTCACAAGCAAAATTGCTAACAAAAATAATATTGATTGATTGTCCTTCTTGGCAGAATGTGAGGGCTATTTATAGCTAACAATGCTTAATCCAAAACCAATTAGGATTTGGTTTACACTCCCTAACAAAATTCAATATTTCCTAATGTAATAAGGAAAAGGCAGTCCTAAACTAAATAGGAAAACTAAAGAAACATTTTGATTGGTCAACAAAATTAGACCAAGATACTTTCCTAACTAAATAACAACTATTCCTAAATAGAAAAGGAAAAGGAATCAGCCTAATGAGAAAATCCTAATGGCATTAGGAAATATGGCCAACTAAGGAAATCTGACAAGAATCTTTGACTTTGGGCCTTATTTCCTTGCTTACACGACTTGGGCTTCCTTTCATATGCTTTGGGCTTCTTTTTACATGCCTTGGACAAATTGGCTTGTGCTTGGGTGCTCTCCACAAGTTGGGCTTCATTGTATTAAGTTAAGTGCTCCATTTGAAAAGTTTAAGCTCCCATCAGCTTTTTATTGGCTTCACACATCATTTGCTCTTCTTGGGCTAATCAAAGTGTAATTCCTTATTGTATGAATGCTCCAATTACATCCTTAAACTTCTTTAGCCTTCCCTTTACGATTGGACCTTGAAGTTGAAGTGGATCCTTTGCTTTAGCCTTGGCTGTTTGCATCAATAAATTTAGTAGCTAACCAGTCCTTGTTTGCAATCTTCTTAGCGACTAATATTGTCTTAGTAACTAAAATATAGATCACAAATTAGTCCTTTAGCTGATACGTACAATCTAGTAGTTAATTAGTGATTAGAAATTTTAGTAGCTAATTAGTCACCATTTGTAGTCACCTTAGCAATTAACAGTATCTTAGTAACTAAAATAGAGATCACAAATCAATCTTTAGCTACTATATCAAATATAGTAGCTAATTAGTGACTACACGTTTTTTTCTTAAAATAGTGACTATATATTTTAGTAGCTAATCAATTGTTGTTTACTATCTCCTTAATTGCTTTGTTCTTAATTACATTTTTTTTTATTTTAGCTACTACTCAAATTTAGTAAGTAATTAGTGACTATGAATATGCAATAGCTATTTAGCTAATATATAATCGTCAAATTCAGCTTAACTACTAGGAAAATAACGATTACCAAATGTACTCACTAAAGGTCTTATCTACTATAGAAAAAGGGTTTAGCTACTACTTTTTTGTAGTAGTTAAATTATTTTTTGTAGTGAATAGAAATTTTTTATTGCTAAATTTCATTGCTAAACCATTTTATTTTTGTAGTGCATAATCTAGACCTCTTCATGTAATTCAATTATATGACTTGATTCTCATCAAAATAAGAAAGAAAAAGAACAAATTTATTGATGTCAGTGCTCAAATGACCACTGCTTTAAAAGATTATTTAGCTAGAAAAAAGATGGAAGTGAGATGATTAGCTATTAAGAAGAAAAATACATGAGGTTATATCTAAAGTCTCTGGCCTAATTTATATTGTTATGAAAAAAAGTATAAGAATAAAAATGTTATGCGCTTTTATTTATTAAGAGATTTTCATCAAGATGAGAAAAAAAATTATATTGAATTTTTTATTAGAAGTCCTCAATTGCTTTCTTTAATGATAAACATATTATTTCCTTTAAGCTGCATTATTTTTGTTCTTGACAAAAATGTGTAGGAGTTTAACATTTAGCAATTATAAATATATATTTTTTATCATTTACATTATTTCTAAATAGTTTTGGTTTTATATTCACTTTATTAGTCATTTAAAAAAGAAAAAGAGATTACAATATGTTACGAAAATTTATTTTTAATAATTTAATAATAATAAATATTCAAATAGTATTCAATATTGATGTTGTGAAGCTTACCATAGTGGTTGGCTCGGGTGATGTCGATTGAGTTGAGGTTGTTGGCTTCGGTTATTGTAGTAAGTTTCTTGTAAGACAATAGAGGTGAGGGTGTCTTATCGGTTACTGGAAGCTAACTCTAATGCTTAAGTTAGTAATATGCTATAGAAAGAGAGAGAGAGAGAGAGAGAGAGAGAGAGAGAGAGTAAAATGTAATATCTAAGAGATACCAAATGGTGCTCTTTATATAGTGGACAAAGATACCTATTTTCTTAGTGGATTAAGACTTGAACTCTTCATGTTTAATGATTGTTTCCTGATGAGGGTTGTCTTCCTTGATAAGATCTAACTTTCTTGATAAAAGATAGTATTGCTTTCAAGATGAGCTGTGGATTGATTATATTGGAACGGTCCGAACTAGCCTATGGGCTTTAGCCAAGCCAAGCTATACTGGTTTGTTATAGAGATGAAGGTCGAATTGGGCTTCATGCGAGGCCCATAGTTACTTGGGTAGTATCACAGGTCCCCCTCAGTCCAAGTTTGTTTACATCTCGAAAAAATGAAGGAATGATCAAGTTATTATTATGTTTGTAGTGAGCAAAACAATGGATGATTGATCTAGATTCGATGTACTAAGAGTACCATTAAGAGGGAATGTTTTTATTTTAAAAAAATTTTAAAATTCAAACAGCATGTGGGACATGCATCACCCTAACACTAGACCTCATTTTTGCTTCTTAGAACAAAATAATCAAGACTGTCTGATAGAGGTGTCGGTTGATCTGGCCCTGCCTATTTGGTTTCCCTTCTTAGGTTTATAAATTTCACCATTTCTTTTTTCGAGTAGCCTATTCATGTTGTTGTGTTGGTGCTTTGCATTTTCAAATACCTAATTATGCTGCAAACCAACTTGAAGCTTTATCATTTGTTTTTGTTTTTGTAGAAAGGTAAGTTTTCTTTGCAAGTTATCCTTTTTTTTATTTTCCTTTTTCTTTGTTAACTTAAACCTATAAAAATGGATTTGTCGACCTATTAGGACACCATTTCGTTGGCGACCATTTTTTTCGATGATGCATATACTACCACGATGTTAGAGGATTCAGTTGAAACTACCACTTTGGTAGATGATGAGGGGGTTGAGGTATTGGATGAAACATAAATAGAGGAAAAAGGAGGAGGAGGAGGAGGAGGAAGATGATAAGCTAGATGGGGATGATAGTGAAGGGATGAAAGAGTGGCAAAGCTCAAATGACGGGGTTGGCCTTTATAGGACTAGTGTTGGGATGACTATTATAGAGCCTCAGCCTGAGCCAATTAAGGTGCACTGGGTGAATTCGAATATGGTCAAAGTGAAGAGTAGGGTGTTAATTTGGAATTTGGCTAGGATTCACCTTAGGTATAACACTCCTTAAGGGTACGAGCTGACCTTTCCAGACCTCAATATAAAAGTTTTTTTGCTGCCCGAGCATAACCAGTTTATGCTTTATGAAGAGGATCTAAAGGAGGGGGCTAGGTCACCTGCACCAAATTTCATCTAAGAGATCTTGAGGGCTTTTCAATTAATAATTTCTCAAATTGTTCCAAATGAGATACGAATGTTGGTGGGCTTATATTTGTTAGCTCGGGAGAAAAGTGTTATGATTTTGGTAGGATTGTTCAGGTATATTTTCACAAAAATAGACAACTAGGGAAGATCATTAACATGTGTCTGCCAAGCCTGGTAAGGGCATGTTTTAGCCATTATCCCTCTTCTATAAAAGGTTAAAAAGACAAGTTTATTTTTATTATTTCTTATAAGGAAGAGGTAGGGTTTCCCCCGAAGTGGGTGAGTAGAGAGGAATGGTAGTGTAATGTGATGCCTACTAAGCAGGATTTGGAGGGAGCTAAATAGCTTCGAGTCCTCGTAGAGGATTTTTTTAACTTCACTAAGTTGATAGAAAGAAATTTATTTGTTTGGTCCAACTCTGGTAATGGTTTTTGTAAGTATGGCTATATTTCATACTAATGCATATTAATGTTTTTGTGTTTTGCAGAAATGGATATGAAGGCATTAAATTGGGAGATGATAAGGCAAAAAGCTGCCTAAACTACTTAAGGAAATGGGATGCAACCCAAGGTTCGAGTGAAGGGTATTGGTAAGAAGCGCCCTTTGGACGAGGCTAACACTTTCGAGCCAAAGACTAATGATACTGCTAAGGTTAATATGAATATGCTCTTCCTCCTCCTCCTCCTGAAATAATGAAAATAACAGGTGAACAAGGGTAGATCGAGGTGCATGCAACCAAACAAATTTGAGTCAATTTGACATAATTAGAATCATATGAGGAGCTCTTCATGTTTTCAAAAAAACCCAACTCGATGCCCTGATCTTTACGGTTATTTAAAGAATAAGTATGATCCCTACTCTTTAAGCAACTATACCATTATCAAGATGTTAGGTAGGGTTTGCCTTTTTCCTAACGATGAAAAGAGGTTTGAGCACCTTACCAATCGAAAGCTCACAGCTCTGGCTCATATGCTAAACCTCAAGGTATAATGCTTATTTAAAAGTTTCCAAGTGTTTATGAAGATGCTAAAGTTTTTACCTTCTATGCTCAAGTAGCGGCGATTAAGGTGGCCTTGATTGTTTAGCTAAAGATTATGGAGAAGAAAATGAAGGGTTAGGTCAAGCTGGAGATGCTTTTGATCTAAGCTTATGATGCCTTATCTAAAGAGCTCTAGGATACAATAAAACAAGCTACTGCTTTGACAAATTTACTTAGGGAGACCCAAGAAAAGTTGAGTGCTACCAAGTAGGGGTGAGCAAAACCGAACCGAAACCGAAAAACCGAACCGAACCGAGTGAATTTGGTCTATTTGGTTCGGTTTAAAAGTAAATTCGGTTCGGTTCGGTTTAAAAAAATAAAAAATTTCGGTTTTCGGTTCGGTTCGGTTTAAAATTGAGAAAACCGAATAGATTGAATAAACTGAAATTGTGGGATTTTTTTTAATTTTTTTTAAATTTGAGTTTAAAAAACTAAAAATCAATTATTTTATATAAGATAAAAAAAGTCCAACAACCCATTGAGCCCAAAACCGAAAACCGAACCAAACCAATTTTTTTCGGTTCGATTTACTTCGGTTTATCTTAAATTTCTGTTCGGTTCGATTTGAATTTAAACTAAATTCGGTCTATTCGATTTTCATAAATTCGGTTCGATTTGAACCGAACCGACCGAATGCTCAGCCTTAGTAGTGAGTATACCTATCATTTGTTCCTCTCTCCAGTGGATGGGAACATGATTGGGTATGTCATGAAATAGGGAAAGGGTAAGGAAATTAGAGAGTTTTTTTCTTTCTTTTTTCTTTTTGTAAGTTGTAGGTTGTTTGAAATGAATACTTAAAAGAACACAGGGTATGGCATGAAATAGGGAAAGGGTCAGGATGTCAAAGAGTTTTTTTCTTTTTTTTTTTCTTTTTGTAAGTTGTAGGTTGTTTGAAATGAATAGTTAGAACACAGTAGTTTTTTTTTTTTTATCCCTTTTCCATATATATATTATTGTGGTTCTATGAAATGCATGTAACTTTTATTTATAACTGAATATTCAATGTCAACTTAGAACAATATTTAATGTATTATCTTATTTAGATAAATCATATTATGCAGGTAAAATAAATTAATAAAAAGGCATTACTAAACATAACAACATAAGAATTGAAAATAGTCTATGTGATTCTTAATTTAATAACATATCAACATAAATTGTATCTACTTAGATCATTATCTCAGTAGTAACATACACTTCCTAGTAATATTAACTTTAAAACCAAAATTTATAACCTAATATAATAAGAGGAAACACAATGGAACCCTAAAATAGTCAGATGAAACAAAAAAAAAAGTTTGACACTAGCTAGTAATATCAATAAAAATCCCAAATTCCAAATAAAAAATTGCATAGTCATTTAATTTTTATTGTTTCCTTGTCAATGGCTATGCGTACATGGATTACACTATCCTTCCTCTGCCTCTGCCACCGTTCGTCAATCTTATACCAGTATATGTTGTTGGTTGCGTATTAACAGTTATATTGTTTGGACTTTGACTATTCGTTGTGTTATTGCTTTTGGTACTTTTAACTCTTATTCAAATTGATTGAATGCACTGTGTTATTAACATTTGAATGGTTTGGCTATTCCCTTATAAGGAAAACGTTACATACATCCCATCCATCTTAGAGTGATAAGATGGAATGAAGATGTTGGTCCAAATGTAGATTATGATATAGAATATTTATGCGTTTTTGTAAAGTGGTTAATGTTGGTGATTGTGCATTTGAAGTTTGTTGAGTTGCTCACTATTGATTGCCTACAAATAACACATTTTGTTATATTATCCATTATCTGTATAACACAATCTAAATTTGGCTTTATTTAGATACAATAGAATCATGAAACCTTTTGTTATGGTCAATCTTATCACAAATACTACGTTTCATGGAAATTAATCCATTTCTTTTTTCAAACTTAGAATGAATTGCATTTTACATTTTTTTAATAAATATTTATCCCAGGTTGCCGAGATGGAAGGCAGCATTAAAGTAGCTTAGGAGGCGCTTGTCAAGGTAAGGTATGCAGATAATGAGTAAGTGGAGGAAACATAGGAGGTCGTCACATGTTTCGGAAGATGTGTGGACTAAAAGGAATGAAGCTTTAGACAATGCAAGGTTCCAAGCTTGATTAGAATGCATGTCTCAAAACTACCTTACTAAGAAAGTTGGACCACGAATGAGACCTCTAAACACACAAGGGGTTCTATTACGTTCTTTGAGCACATCAGAAGGATTGTGTACTTGAAACTCTTACTTCAATTTTCATTTTCATTTTGTAAAATTGCCATAAAAATATTTACTAAATTTATCAATATTTTTGTATAGCAAAAAAAAATCGACTAGAATTATTCCCTTATCCAAGCTTATAAGTATCTGCATACCTGTAAGGCTACTCAAGATTGGGTTGATGATAGGTCTCACAATATATCGATAAATTTTTTATATAAATTAATATTATATTATGTTACATTTTTAATATATATTAATATATTATTTCAATATTCCAATAATAAATTAATATTATATTACGTTACATTTTTAATATATATTAATGTATTATTTCAATATTCCAATTTCTAAGACAATGTGAATCAACAAATACAAGCTGCAAATCGACGGATTGTAGAAAGATAGGAAGCAGGGGAAGAGGTTGACACCATTGTCGATGAAGATGCGATCTTATTACAAGTTGTGATAGCTGATCAGAAGCTTCGACAATCGATATATGGATTAAGTGATCGCTCTTTAGCGTACACAACAAACACCTCTGGTTAGTCTACTACACCTTGTCCTATGATCGATTAACAACTAAATAACAAGATTGAGAAAGAAGTAGAAAATAAAGTCAAGTCGCTACAGGAACCACTAAGTGAGATGAGGGCTCTAGTTCCTATTTTAGCAGAAACATCACAGGTGTACTCATCAAATATAGGTTCAGTTGCCCCTGCATCAATTTCAAATGATTTGCCCAATGTTAACCTGCCTAAAGACGACCCACCCACAGACTACCTTTAGTATACTGTTTTATTATAATTTTTAATTATAAAATGTGTGATGAGGACTTTAACTGCTCTTTTTCTTTTAAAACATAGAATTTTAAAGTATTTCTATTTTATTATATTGATTGCATATTAGAATTTCATTTTTTTGTTATATTAAATTTAATTAAATAATGTCAATAAATAATATTCATTAATAATTAGTAATATTATTAATAAATAATTAAAATTAAATTAAATTAAATTAAATATTATTGAAAATTATTAATAAATAATAAATATTATCAATAAATAATAAAAAATAAATTAAATTTTATATCATTAACTTTGGTTTTGTTCATATAAGCATATATGTATTTGGTTGATGGATTTCATGGATTTAAAGTTTAGATTTGATTTGCACACATATGTGTGTGTGTATGTATATATCATATGGCCAAGATTATTTTGTATAATGATAAGAAATTATTTTTCTTAATTATTGGTTTCTTGAGATTTTTTTGCTATTGATCTTGGCAATTATTATGAATGGTTTTAATTCCATGGTTAACGTTGTAATAAAAGATAAAGTGAATATTCACTTTTCAGGGTAATGTTTTGTGGTTACAAAAGGTATTATTATGTAATTATAGTTGATTTAAAGAAAATCAGGTACAATTTTAAATTCGAATATTTGTTATACATGTGTGCATGTTTTGAGGTGAATTAATTGAAACAATATGTTGCCAAAATGACCTCTCTTGTTGAAATTGATTTTTCTTGATATAATTTATGTAAATATTGATTGGTCCAAAGGAAGATCATATCTGACAAAATTGCATGTACACTTGTGGTAATAAACACATGATAATTATTTAATTTTTATGTAAATAATAAATTGGCCCAAAGGAAAATTTATTATCTGACATATTCTTATTATTAGTGTTTGATTACTACACTAAGATATCACTTACAAGTTAATATTTTGTCCAAAGATAAACTATTAATGGAGTGTTAGGTATCTTGAGACGAGAGTTACCTTTATTTTGAATTTATTATTGTGATATCTAGGTTTAATACTTATGTGACCTTGTTTTGCTTATTTTTGTTCTTTATTATTCAGATATAACTCTAGCTAATGTTAGTGTCAACATCAATTCAATTCCTATATTTAATGGCTTTGACTTCAGGTTATGGCAAGAGAACCTCTTAATAGTTTTTGGAGTCATGGGTTTTGACCTTACGTTAAGGGTTGATTCTCCTCCACTTGTTATGATTTAGAGTACATTTGACAAAAAGAGGGATAAGGAATAGTGGGAGAAATCGAATCGCATGTATATGATGATTAGGAAGAGGGACATTCTTGAAGCATGCAAGGGCACAATGTCTGAAAAGACTATTACAACGAAAGAGTTCCTTATAGATATTCAAAAGAGAATTGTTAAGAATGAAACGATTGAGATAGGTATGCTCTTAACAACTCTCATTTCAATGAGGTATAAGGGTAATGGCAATATCAAGAAGTACATCTAGGAGATGTCTCATATTGCTTCAAAGCTAAAAGCACTTAAACGTAATCTCTATGAGGACTTGCCAATGCATTTGATTCTTATATCTCTTTTGACACAGTTTAATTGAATTAAAGTGAGCTATAACTGTCAGAAAGAGACTTCGTCTCTAAATGAGCTCATATCACACTATGTTTAGGAAAAGGAAAGGTTAAAGCCAGACAAGACAAAAAGTGCTCAGTGGGCCTCAACCTTTAAGGGCATGGACAAAGGAAAGAAAAGGAAGAAGAATAAGGAAGCTAAATATACAACACCTTAAATGAAACAATTGTATAAATAGGGTGAACCAGAAGGTAAAGATTGTTTCTTTTATGGAGCTGAAGAGCATAGGAATAAGCAGTGCACCAATTATCATGCATGGCCTGCTAAAAAAGGTAAGCTTCTTAATATGGTTTGTTTTAAGGGTAATTTAACTTAGGTACCTAAACACATTAATGGATAGATTCTGGTGCAATAATTCATATTAGTGCATTTATACAGGGTTGCTTTAGTTGCTAAGAACCAAATGATGATGAAAGATACATCTATGTGAGCAATAGCAAAATAGTTAAAGTAGAGGCAGTAGAAAATTTTAGATTATTGTTAAAGACTGAAAATTATTTAGATCTTAATGAGACATTTATTTTATTGCCTTTTAGATAATTTTTGTTTTTAATTTAGACAATTCTGATTATTCTTGTCTATTTGAAAATTAAAAAATTCAGATTATTTCATGATGATTCAAAATTATTTGTTTTTTTTTTTATCATTTATCAAGCTATGATATTCTTTATTTATTAGCTACAATTGTCTCTTTTAATGAATCCCTATAATTAAGTATATGGGGTATAAAGAGAAAATTAGCCAATGAGAATTGTGCTTCATTATGGCATAAGAGATTGGGCCATATCTTTAGACAAAGAATTGAGAGACTTGTGTCAAATGAAATTCTTGATTCCCTTGATTTTATAAAATTTGATATTTATGCTAATTCTATAAAGGGAATGCAAACCAATAAAAAGAGATTTGAAGCCAACAAGACTTCAAACATCTTAGAACTTATACATACAGACAATTGTGTGTCATTTCCTATAAATGCTTAGAATGGTCAACAATATTTTATAACATTCAATTTCTCAAGATATGACTTTATTTATCTCATTTCATGAAAAGTCACAATCACTGAATGTGTTCAAAAGTTATAAAGCTGAAGTTGATAACCAACTAGACAAAAGGATCAAAAGCATCAACTCTAACTATGGTGGTGAATACTATGACAAATATGATAGCTCAAGTAAACAATGTCCAAGACCATTTGTTAAATTCCTAAAAGAGTTTGATATCATCCCACAATACACCATGTCGGGTTCACCAATTGTGAATGGTACTATTAAAAGATGAAACAAGACACTTAAGAACAAATAGAGAAGTATGATTTCTCATTCTACCATACTAAAATCACTATGGGGAAAAGCACTTAAGACTGCAGCTTATATCCCTAATAGAGTTCCAACTAAAGCAACTACTAAAACTCCTTATGAGCTTTGGATAGGTAAGAAGCCTAGTTTAAAACACTTGCACATTTAGGGAAGTCCAACTGAGGCAAGGGCTTATAGGCCTATTGAAAAGAAACTAGACTCAAGGATAGTGAGTTGTTATTTTATTAGATACTCTGAAAGATCCAGGGACGATAAGTTTTATGATCTCACAGATAAGTCCATTTTTGAGTTAGGAAATGCTCGATTCTTTGAGGATGTCGAGTTTGCGAGGGGAGATACAATTGAGGACTTTGTCTTTGAAAGGAATATATTAATATTCCCACAGGTGTTATTAGCATTGATTAAGATCTCATTCATGACTTTGTTGAAGACACAACAATTCAAGATAATATCAAAGAACCTCTCATTCAAGTTATTGTTAAAGAAGAACAAACTCTACCACCTCAAGAACCTATTCCATTAAAAATATCCACTAGAGAAATAAGAAGTGTAGTGTTAAATGACAACATTGTATTTCTTGAAGAAAATGAGGTTGACATTGGAGTGACAAAAGATGATCCAATCAACTTTTGTCAAGCCATGGAAATTTCTAACTCTAAAAATGGATTAATGTCATGCATAGAGAGATTAAGTCCATGAATGAGAATGACATGTGGGATCTTGTCCCATTACTAGAAGGTGTGAAACCCATTTGTTATAAATAGATATTTAAAACTAAGAGGGATTTGAAAGACATTGTAGAGAGATACAATACTTGTTTTGTTTTAAAGGGATTCACATAGAAGGAAGGCATCGATTATAAATAGATTTTTTCTTTAGTTTCTTCAAAAGACTCTTTTAGGATCATAATAGCATTAGTGGCACATTACAAACTTGAGTTACATTAAATGGATGAAAAGACAACATTGATGAAACAATTTATATGGTGCAACCAGAAAGCTTTGTGTCAAGAGATCTAAAGAATATGGTTCGCAAATTCAAGAAATCCATTT
This sequence comes from Omphalea diandra, assembly GCA_949677035.1. Taxonomy (NCBI): domain Eukaryota; kingdom Viridiplantae; phylum Streptophyta; class Magnoliopsida; order Malpighiales; family Euphorbiaceae; genus Omphalea; species Omphalea diandra. The sequence goes on along the minus strand of CATIWR010096987.1, from coordinate 19,056 downwards.
ATCAGCTTAAGCAAGTATCTCGATAATGGTATTTTAAGTTTCATTAAGTGATCGTCTCATTTGGTTTTGAGATAAACTTGGTGGATGACTTTGTATGCCATAAGTTCTGTAGGAGTAAGTATTTTTTCTTATTTTATATGTTGATGACATTTTGCTTGCCAACAATGATATAGGCTTATTGCATGAAACCAATAGCTTTCGAGCTAAGAATTTTTAGATGAAAGATCTTGGTGACACCTCTTTTGTGTTAGGAATTCAAATATACCAAAATCGCCTTTTGTGTATTGTTGGATTGTCACAAAAGGGATATTGAAAAGGTTCTTAAAAGATATGACATGCATAATTTTAAACCAGGTGATACCCCTATGGCTAAGGGACACAAATTTAGTCTCAGTCAATACCCTAAGAATGATTTTGAGAAAAAGAAAATGCATAAGATTTCTTATACATCTGCAGTAGAGAGTTTGATATATGTTCAGGTTTGTTCGCATCCAGGTATTGCGTATGTCACTAGGTTGGGCAAATATTTAGGCAATTCATAAATAGACCTTTGGAAAACAATCAAATGGGTATTGCGGTACTTACAGAGAATGTAAGACTACATGCTCACATACCGAAGGTCAAATCAACTAGAGATCATTGGGTTTACTTACTTCGATTTTGTTACATGCTTAGATAGTATAAAATCTACTTCGAGCTATATTTATTTACTAGCTGAAAGTGTCATTTCTTGAAAGAGTGTAAAATAATCTCTTATAGCCTTTTCTACATGGCAACAGAGTTTATAACATGTTATGAGGCGTTAAATGATGGACTATGGCTGCGAAACTTTGTAACAGGATTGCGCATAGTGGTGATATTAAAAGGCCACTTAAGTTATTTTGTCATAATAAATTAGTAGTTTTATATTTCAATAACAATATGAGCTTAACAAGGTCAAATCATATAAACATCAAGTTCCTAGTTATTAAAGAAAAGTTCAAAGTGGATAGTTGTCTATTAAGCACGTTGGTACAAACTCCATGATCGCAAATCCGCTTTTTAAGGAATTGTTACCTAAGATGTTTCATGAGCATACTGCATGTAGGGGTGTCATGTTATATGATGATATTTAGTTTTAGTAGGAGTTTGTTATTTGGATACTTTTGATATTGACATTTACAGTTATTTCAATTTATGGATATTTTTTGCAGAAATAAAGTTTTGGTTCATTTTCATTCTGATTTTAGTATAGTTTGATCTCACTATAGTTTAAGGTGGACAAGTTAAAAATAGGTATATTTAAATCAAATTGCATGAACTTTTTTTGCTATAGATCCACATCATGATCCATGTTATTCAATTGTATTGATATATGTGACCATTAATAAGTCAAATTATGATAAATGTAATGAAGACCACTTTGATTCTACATTAATATCATTGACAGACTAGATTAGTTATAAATACATTTTGGTAATGACAACAGAGTTGAGCTCATGTAGTTTTTTTTTTTGTAATACATGATTTTAAGGTTATACATATAGCCAAAGTGGTAGATTGTTGGATCATAAATCCAACATTGGGCTTATATGTAAATAATTATGGATTATGGATTATCAAATAATGTTAAGCCCAGTTAAAAGTGATATAATGAGGTTTGGGTAATTTAAGTTTTAATGTATGTAATAGGATGTGAGGTTTTAACGTGTAGAAACCCTAGAATTATTCATATTTTATGATGGGTAAAATAGAAATTTTGAAAGATAATATATATATATTCGTATGTGTGGTTATGGTCCCAAGTTCATTCATACATTATGTTTTTTTTCTTTTGGCATCCCATTAGCTAAAAAAAGATTGAGAAAAAATTTAATGGAGTCTCTTGGAATATGTATTGATCTGGAAGGTCAACCGCACGACTCTAAATACCTATTGGTTATTATGGATTCAAGTATGTTTTCGTTTAACTCTTTGAATTTCTGAATAATTTAACATGAGTTTGGGATTTATATAATGGTTTTTACAAAAGGAATTTGTCTATGACTCCTAACATAATCTCTACAACCACACATTTGTTAGAGTCTATTTGGGTTAGTAATGGCAGTGAGTGGTAAATGATTAATGTTCAATGATTACTGATTAGCTATCAACAGTCAATTATAAGCAATCATTAAATATAAAATATTTAATGATTTAGCAACTAAAAGAGTAGATATATTATAAAATAATAAAAAAAGATAACTATTTTTATATTTTAATTAATTTTATATAAAATACAAAGTTATACAACAATAGATAATTATAAATATAACATTAATATTAGAAAATTTCCAATGCCATTTTTATATTTCAAACCTTATGCCCATTTAATTTTGCATTTACTTATTGACATTTAGTGATTTAACATTTCAACACTAAAAAAAAGTATTTGGTAAATATCAACAATTGGCATTTCAATTTAAAAACTGGCGTTCAATATTTATAAAATATAACTGAATGCTAAAATTAGATTTTTCTAATATTTGAATATAAAAGATGACATTTAGATTTTTTTTTCTTTAGAATTAACCTTATATTTATTATTATCTACCTTTATAAAAATTAGTATTTCATATAAAATTAATTAAAATATAAAAAATTATATCGTATTGTCATTTTATAATATAACTACACATTCAATTGTTAAAACACATCATATTTATCAATTGTTTATAATTGAATGTTGATAGCTTATCACTGACAACTAATCATTACTCGTTAATCGCTCATTATTGACTACTACAATTAAACTAAATGAGCCTTATATTTTCCAAATGCAAAATGTTAATTTTTAAATTAAAATAATAAATATTGATATTTATCAAATATAAGTTTTCAATAATTAAATACTCACTTATTGAACATCAATGAACAAACCTGAAACCAAAAAGAGTTAATTTCAAATCCAAATAGTATATGAAAACGAAATACGTGGAGATAAAGGTAGCGTAGCTCCTCCTTAACCTCTTTCTTTTATTAAAATTTATTTGGAACTTAAGCAATATTATCTTATTCCCCAACTTGTGGCTCTATGCTAAATTGAGTGTAAGTATCTTTGCCAACGATACGCCGGAAACTCTAACTTATATTATCGTTAAATGTAGGCCCAAAGGGAGCTTCAAACAACTCTTTTGAAGGATAAGTTTGCCCCCAACTGACAACCATATCAACTTCTTCTTTAAAAATTTCTAAAAAATTAAAAGGAAAAGAAATGTGTAACATACTAATTGAACTGCCATCTTGACTAAAATACTTATTTTCTTATCTAAAAATGCAAAAAATTTTAATAACTCTTCGTATGAATTTTCTCTTTTTTTTGGGAAAAATATTAATTTTTATTTTATCCCAGTCGAAATGTAACCATATTGCAATGAGAGTTTCTATGGTTTTTATCGTAGAAGTATCTTTAATTCAAATTTGAGTCACTTAGTGGTTCTTAACTCCAATGGAGCAGAGCTGGGCGTATTCAAGGCCTGAAACCAGTCTATTGGAGAATATTCCTAGTGGAAAGTGGACTCACTGAGTCCAACTCCACAAATGACGATTTTTTTTTTTTTTTTTTGGAGAGCTCTATCTAAGTTGATATGTTCTAATAAAATAAATTAAATTTTATATCTACAAATTAAATTGAATTTATAAATTGATTAAATTATAAATATTTTAGGTTAGTTTTATTTATTAATACTTTTAATTTATTTAATTTTAATATAACAAATTGAATTGAAAATTAAAATTAAATAAAATTAATTTATAATGAAAAATCAAATCAAACTAACGGAATAACAATCTTTCTGATCGGATTTTGTTTTTTTTTTGGGCTCAACCCGTGGCCGTGGCATGGCAAAAAGAAAAATAAGAGTTCCTTCCTTTCCTTTCAGGTGTTGTATGGCTAACGCTGTCCGTTCGATTAGAATCATAATTTTTTCACTAAAGCAATACTCTTTTTGCAATTTTTTTTTTCTCGTCGTGCATTATTCAATAATTTATTATTATTATTAGTAGTAGTAGCAGCAGCAGCTTAATTTCACGTCTCATATATATATTTTTGTGGGAAGGTGAAGCCCGACGTGGCAGGCGATCATCCTACTCCCCTCCGCCCAAATTCTCCCCGGCGACACTTTTGCGTCTCTTCAACGCCGCCCACGGTGGGGAATTGAATATTTTTTCTTTTATTACTTCCCTTTTTCAAATCTCTCCACGGTAAATTCTCCTTCTTGACATTTCTCCGTTTACTTATTCTTCTTCTTCTTCGTCTTTGGTCGTACCTGCGGTTTTAGTTATTTTCCCGTATTGAATTTGAAAATTTGAAAATTCCCATCTGCTTTGAATTCCATTTCTTTGTTGTATATGTATGCACATCTGCTTCCATTCTCCATCACCAATGACAAAGTTTGAATCTTTATGCAATATGTCAAAGAAAGATTGATTTTTTTTTTTTAAGGAGAAGGGCAAGAAAAAGTTTTTTTTTTTTTTATAAAGCTTTTTGGAGAAAATGGTGGGAAAATCTCAGAATGGAAAGGAGGAAAGATCAAATTGTTGCAACCCAGTTGAGAAACAAGGGCCAGTAACAATGGAACATGTTCTATTGGCTCTAGGTGAGACAAAGGAGGAGAGGGAGCAGAGGATTAGAACTCTTTTTAATTTCTTTGATGTTGCTAATTCTGGGTATTTAGATTATACCCAGATTGAGAAGGGTCTTTCTGCACTTCAAATACCTGCAGATTACAAGTACGCTAAGGATTTGTTGAATGTGTGTGATGCCAATAAAGATGGGCGCGTCGATTTCCAGGAGTTTAAACGGTATATGGATGATAAGGAGCTTGAACTGTACCATATTTTTCAAGCCATTGATGTTGAGCATAATGGTTGCATTTTGCCTGAAGAGCTGTATGATGCACTTCTGAAGGCAGGTAAGATTATACTCTCCGTTTGACTATAATAATTGTTACTTTGCTTTGTGATTCTTCCACGTGTGACTTGTTTAATTTAAACTGTTCTGCAAGTAATTGCACTAGGATTTGTTGGGTTACGTTTTCAATGATTCATAGGATAAACTGATTGACTATCTTTACTGGTGATCATGGTGATCGTAGGATGCATTGTAGGGTGCATGTGCTTAAGAGAATTATTTTTAGGTAATACATCTCAACCGTGTGATCACCATTAATCAAATGTTAAAGTGCATGCCTTGGCGATGTTGCACTTGCCACCTAATCATGATGGACTTGCCTGCCTTTGGGGACTTGACATCGCCACTTCTTCATGTTCAAGTGCTAGACCAGAGACGCCAAACCTTTGAGCTAATGGCTGGATACAACTTTCCTCAACTTTGTTGTGGGAAATATTGATTTCCAGCAACCTTATCTCATTTTCTGTGATTTGTATTTTGTGGAAACCTCATTGAGAACATCATTATGGCATTCCTTGTTATCCTAATTTTTGTTTTGGATCAATGCTTTTGGAGATCATGAATGATATATTGTAGGTTCATTCTATAAGCCACACCAGTCTTTCCTTTGTAGGGATTGAAATAGATGATGAGGAGCTTGCACTTTTTGTTGAGCGAGTGGATAAGGATAACAACGGTGTTATAACATTTGAAGAATGGAGAGACTTTCTTCTACTATACCCTCATGAGGCTACTATTGAAAACATTTATCATTACTTGGAAAGGGTATGCCTGGTTGATATTGGGGAACAGGCTGTTATTCCGGAGGGCATTAGTAAACACATGCATGCTTATAGATATCTGATTGCAGGAGGAGTAGCAGGAGCAACGTCTCGTACAGCAACTGCACCTCTTGATCGTCTAAAGGTTGTTTTGCAAGTGCAAACAACGTGTGCTCGTATAATGCCAGCCACTAGGAATATATGGAGAGAAGGAGGAGTTTTCGGATTTTTCCGAGGCAATGGATTGAATGTCTTGAAAGTGGCACCAGAAAGTGCGATCAGATTCTACACTTATGAAATGTTGAAAGATATCATTGTGAGAGCTAAAGGAGTTGGAGATAAGGCTGAAGTTGGTACTACAGGAAAACTTTTTGCCGGTGGGTTTGCTGGTGCTATGGCACAAACTGCAATTTATCCTGTGGATCTTGTAAAGACTCGATTACAAACACATGCTTGCGAAAATGGAAGAGTTCCTATGCTTGGGGCAATGGCGAAGGATATATGGGTGCAAGAAGGACCCAGGGCATTCTACAGGGGACTTATTCCATCTCTTCTTGGAATCATCCCATACGCAGGCATTGAGCTTGCTGCATATGAGACCCTCAAAGATATGTCCAAGAAATACATTCTTCATGACAGCGGTGAGACCTTTGTCTTTCTTTTTTCCTAATTATCATTGCTCCTTTCATTTGCTTCTATTTTGGCATAGTCTGTTTTTCAAATGCCTTTTCATGGTGTGGACACTCGGTTTCCTTTGTAGAACCTGGTCCTCTAATGCAACTGGGATGTGGGACTTTATCTGGAGCTCTTGGAGCAACCTGTGTTTATCCATTGCAGGTTGTCAGAACAAGGTAAGATGCAGCCATCATATGTGTTATTGTATTCACTGTCATTTGTTTCCACATTTTATTTGTGGCGTAATATTGTTTCTGGTCTTCAGAATGCAAGCTCAGCGCTCTAATGCGAGTGCTGCTTACAACAGAATGTCGGATGTGTTCAAGAGAACCTTTCAACATGAAGGGTTTGGGGGATTCTACAAAGGGATTTTTCCTAATATGCTCAAAGTGGTTCCATCTGCAAGCATTACATATATGGTTTATGAAGCCATGAAAAATAGTCTGGATTTGGAATAATAAATTATACTGCTGTTTCAGATTGCTACCACAATTGACATGGCTAACAGTCTGCATAAAAAGTTGTGGGAAAGGTCTGGTGATGAAGACAAAAATGACAAAAATAAGTACACTAATTCAGTAGATTAGGACTCTGTCAATCACGATTTATGTTGCAGAGCACTTGCATCAAATACATTGAAGGGCAAAATTGGGCTGTCCATTATTGTTGATGATGAGTTGAAGCTTATTTCAACTTCATATGCATATGCATATTTGGCATTCAATATGGAAGATTACGGGATAAATGCACTGAAAAACTGATTTTGTAATTCTTTTCAGTAGCAATTTCTGCCAGAATTACTATGACATGCCTTATTTTTGTTGCAATCATTTCTACCTACATGCCCTTTACTTCCTAAATTCATGCTTGTAATCCTATGAATTATCTACCTCCAAATTACTTGGTTATAGGAATTCTCTCGTGGACATTAAATGATGAATTCTATGTACTTATGCTGAATGTTACATTGCTCAATTGGTGCTTGTTTGGTGCCTACCAGCCTTTTCCATGAATCAGATTCGAAAGCTTACAACTGCAGAAGAGTAACTATGATACAGCAGATTAGTCATTTTACGAGAATTTGCATGCTAGTGGAAAATGCTCAAGAGTGGTCTTTGGACCAGTAGCTTAATGATTAATCACCTATCAAAATAGTTAAAAGGTTTACTATTTCAACAGATTAATAAACAGATCCTTTTTTTTTCGATAATGTCTGCAATTGCAGGTTTATCTTTGTGAAAGACGAAAGGGAATTGTCATTGAAGCTCCAAGTGGTGTTTAAAGGGTTTCTGTCGATTGTGTAATGTTGTTGGTCTCTTTATTCTATAGGAAATGGAGACCTCAAGTTCAAAGATTGTTAGTTATGGTATATAAACAAAAAAATAATGGCCTTTCTTCTCCTTCTGTCATCCTGCCTTAAGTGTTAGAAAGAAGTTTAGAGTTAGTATTTTGCGGTTTCAGTTATTTGCACTTTTTTTGAGTTTCTTGCACTCTTTTACGGTTTCTGTTATTTACATCAGTTCCTTTAGTGAGTGCAAAAAACTCTAAAAAAGTGTAAATAGTTAGAATTTTTAATAAAATATATTTGTATTTACTTTCGAGCTTTTTTGCACTTCCTTGAGGAAGTATAAGAAACTCCAAAAGGATTGTAAATAGTTGGAGCTGTCTTTTGCTTTTGTAAGGCCAGAATATGGGGCAATCCATTTATTAATTAGAAAAGCCCTCTTTAAACTGCTTTTTCAGCTTGTTTGGTCATGGCCAGTTGAGATGGCTTAAGCACAAGCTTTATCAGCATTAATCCCTTCCATCAACGAATTCAGTGACCTCTAATTAAAACAAAAAAAGGACATAAAGAAACAAATATTAATAATAACAGAAGATGGCTGACAAAATACGTTCAGTGATCAAGTTTTTTCCTTTTTTGTTTTTTGGTTAGATGGGGAATTAGATTGTTAAGTTCTTAACTTTAATCTTTTTTGGTTGATACAATGGGGAGTTTTTAGGTTTCACATATTATGTTTTCTTTTCTAATTGGATTCAAGTAATTATCTATAAATCTAATAAGTTTTTTTTAAAAAAATTACTTTTCACAATTTTCTAATAGATTTAATTTTGAAACTATAAAAAAGGAGAATATTTTGTTATTGTACTAGTTACCACACCTAAAGAATTAATATTTTATGGTTAAATTAATGATTATGAGCATGTTTGATATCGTTGTTTTTTTTTTAATTTTTTGTTAAAAAACGTTATAAACTAGTTTTAAGACTACTTTGATTCTTTTTAATATTTATCAAGAATTATTTTGGAAACAAAAAAAAATCCAAAATTTTGATTTTTAAAATCTTATTTTTTATTTTTGAATAATAGCAAACGATACCAAAAGTATCCTATATTTTTTTATTAATTTGGTTTTCTTTTCATAAGTCGAAAATATTTGAAAGGATCATTTACATCCTAACCCACTACCAGGCTGTAGACACAAAAATAAATTTGGTTTTAATTGGATTTACCTTCAATTTGAAAATAATTTGATTCTATTATATGAATTGTTGATCCGCATTATTGTGATAAAACTGCTCGTGTACCGCAGGGGGGGGTTTATGTGAAAGATTCGAAATTTGGGCATTCACTTCCTTTTGGATATTTGCAGTAAGTCTGCTCAACCTAATTTAGAGTAGCTTCATACATCAAAATAAATAAATATATGATTTTTATTTTATTTTTATATTTAATATTTTAACTTAAAATGTCCCTTTTAGAAATGAGATTTTTTTTAGTGTAGATCATTTGTTATTTGAAAGTCACTTTAACGTCTCGATTAATTTAAGTTTAAGCTGAGTCAGACCTCAAACGAAAAAGAAATTCTCTCAATATCAATTTTTTCATTCAAAGGTTAGAATCTGATATCTTAAGAGAAATTGAGCTTTTTCTACTCAGTTAATTAAATATTGATAGAAATAAATTTTTATTTCTCACTTTTTTTATATAAGAGAATATGGAATAAAGTGTACTACATTGCAGTGCATTGAGTTCAGCTCATAATTTCTCTATTGGGTTGTCACTTACAACAGCAAGCTGCACTGCATGGCTTCCCTTCAACATTACTTGGTATGACAGTGGATGTGTTTCTCCAAGTTTTGTTTGCCAATTTTAATGTTCCTTAGTTTAGGAAAATTGGTAGGTTAAAAAAAGGACCACGATCACCGTAATAATCTAAGTCGTTGATACGCTCCTCGGTTGGTTTGAGTAGGACCGACTGGGTTGAGCAAAAATCGGATCAAATCGAAAAATCGATCAAATTAATTCGATTCGGTTCAATCCTTTAATAAATTTTATTCGATTTTATTTTTGGTTTAAAAATCAAATAAATTAAAATTATTAATAAATCGAATCAATTTAAATTTTAAATATATATAATTTAATTAAATGACATAAAATTAAGATTTTATAAGCTCAATTTGATTCGTATATTTGTAAACTTCAGTTTAATTAATTCAATTTAATCAATTTTTTAAAATTATTCAATTCAGTAAAATATAAAAATCAATTTAATTAATTTTAATAAAAATTTAAATCAAATCAATTAGATTTGTTGACCTAAAAGCGGCCCCACTTTGGATGTAAATTTTCTTGTAGTACACATGCAATTTTCACGTTGTTAACTTACACTGTTTACTCGTTCTTGGTACTCCTACTGTTTACTTGTTCTTGAATTGCAATTTGACGGTTTCTAACAACATGGGAGTAGCAGAGGCGTGCACAACTTGAAAAACAGAAACTTCAAGACTTTTAAAAATGAAGAATTTATATCTTAAATTTTCAGTTCAGTCTTTTATAAATCAGTACTGAATTAAATTGAACCGTCTCAAAGATTTGAAAATCTTCGAAATCAAATGAAAATTTTGAGAATTTTAAAAATGAATAATTGATACTGTTTCAAATTTTTTATTCAATTTCTTATAAATTTAAAACGATTTAATTTAATTTTTTAGTTCTTTAGAGACGATTAAATTCAGTTCAATATCAATTTTCGATATTTGGTTATTTTAATATGTTAAAATTAAACTTCACATTCTTTTATTTTCATTAATCAAAATAAAATAAATCTTATATTTTTTATTTTTAATCATTTAAAGATTAAATAAATAAGTGATAATTTAATAAATTATAATTAATAACTTATACATTAAATGTCAAATTGAATTTTTTTTAGCAGTATTATGTGATTAGATGTCTCATATGAGTCATAACGGATTAGTGATTAGTGTTAGTAAAGAGAGAAGGGATTTTAAACAAATATCCCTATTAAAGGGAATTCGTGCTCACGGCAGGATTTAAACCTAGGATCTCATACCCGTGGAGCATCACTCTTAGCCACCCGATTAGAAAATCATTTGTCAAATTAAATTTTTTTAATATTTAATATTAATTTATAATTAATAATTAATTTAATTATTAATAATATATATTAATTGAGTAAATTAATTAGTAAAATTAATTATATATATATATTTATATATATAAAACCACATGTTGATTCAGTTTTTTCTGTGCAAGACGGTTACAAATTATTCAATTTGATTGTTAGTTTGGATAATATAAAATTTTTAATACTTTCTAATTCATAAAAATTAGTTAGATTTAATTTAAATATTTTACTATTTATATAAAATATTTTTATTTTTAATTTAATTTAATCCGATTATTCGATCTCTTTCGGTAATCTTCCGTGTACGCCCCTGCAGAGAATTAAATACAAGACCCAGCGCGGGTGCAGCTAACGTGCGTATGTCAGGAAGTGCAGGCAGCGGTTTAAACTTGCACGCAATATTAGACCCACGCACGCAAGTGTCCATGGGTTACTTGCATAATTCGACTCTCCCAAATAAGATTTTTCACTCTATTTATTTCACCAAAAATAATTTTTTTAAAAAATATTTTTAAGCAACATATTTTTTTAAGGAAAGTAACATATTTTTTAATATTTAAAATATATTATAAAAAATTATCTTTATTTGTTAGATTATGATATTTTATATTTATACTATTTATTATTTTATAAATAAAAATATATTAAAAATTAAAATTTTTTATAAATTTCGCTTATTATTGATGATCACTAACCGATAATGATTAGTGATGAACGTCGATAGTCAATGATTATTAATGATAATAAATATATACGTTTATATTATTCATTTGTCATTTGAATAAATTTATCAAAATTCGAAAAATAACTTTATATTTTTAAAATAAAAAATTATTTTATTGAAAAATAACTTAATTTTCTTTTTTATCAAAAAAATAGTTTTCATTGATCAAGTTTTCTAAATGCACTAAATAAAGAAAAATATAAAAATTGTTTTCCTAAAAAATATTTTATACGAAACAAACATTGTCTAAATGTAAAAAAATATACATTCTTCTTTTTTTTTTCTTTTTTTTTTTTTGTATAGAGGTAGTAAGAACATTTAGAGCCACGATATTAGAATATAGATTCACATTCACTTAATGTATTTAAAAATATTGATTATTTTTAACCATTGATTTTAAGAATCGAATCTAAAATATTAAAAATATAATTTTTTAATTATTTAAGCTAACCTTATATAGTATTTGCTTCAATTTTAATTCAAAATTTATTTCATTTGCAAATGAATTTCTTATAGAATTCAATGAATTTAAATATTTGATATATTACAAAATAGAAATATAATTCATTTCAAATACAATGTATTTTGTGTCCTATTTAAGTGTATAATTCAATAACATATTTTATTTTATAAACATTATTATATTGTTTTTTAAAAATTTTTATAAAATATAAAAATATGAGAAAAATATAAGAGATAGAGAGAGAAAGAGAGAAAAGGGAGTACAAAGAAAAGAAAAAAAAAAGAGAAGGAAAAAATGAAAAATAATAAAATATTTTAATTAAAAATATTTTTATTACAGTGAAAAATTTTACAACTTTAAAATTCATTTATATATTTTATCAAATTTGATATAATTTGATTTAATTATAACTAATTTCAAGTATTCAATGAAATATAATTGCAAATGAATTTGTATTATATCAAACCCACAAAATGTAAATTTATAAATAAATTTCATAAAAATTATAAAATTTATTTCCACCAAACATAATATTAAAATTCTGATTATTTTTTTTTATTGTCTCATGGATTTGATTTTTTTTTCTTTTCTTTCCCTTTCTTTTTTCATATATCTAAGATTTCTCGAATATAATTAGAAAATACTGAATTTCATACTTGAGTTGGGACTCGTCCTTCTGATATCACCTCGAATATTAGATCAATTGTTGGCAAAGTTTTTAATTTTTATTGTTGTTAAATTAATAATTTGATTAGATAGTTAAAACAAAAAAATACATTTATGTAAATAAAATAGACTCCCAAGTAAACACTATAAAGCAAATATTCAATCACTTACTACTAAAATCTATAACATATAAAAAGAATTTTTTATAAAATAGAAAAATATACATATATAAATAGACCATGTGTTGCATGACCCCAATGACAAATGAGTACTGACAACCACTTGTCATTACTCTGATTTCGAATCTATAGTCTTTCAAATAGTAACCTCAATGGGACAGTTTGTCGTTTGGTATATCCACACGTCACATGTGTGCCGTGTAAAACTCCAAAATCGTTTGACTCCCCAGTAAACGCTTGACATCAAATTATTCTCGTCAGCCATCCACTCTCACAATAGTTATCAACAAGATGAATTTTGGTTAAGATATTTTCAGATTAATTAGTGAATATATTCAAATTAAATTTAAAACCCTTCTTTGAATGAGTCTAAAATCACTTTTTTTTTTAAAAAAAAAATTATGTTCAGATTATGAATTTAATAATTATATATTTAGATCTACTCCTAAGATTCGAACCAAATTATTATCAATCTAAATTTATTTAAGAGTATTCAAAATCATCCGATTCATTTCTTGTAGCCAAATATTCATTTATTGCCATTAAAAAGTTTCAGTATATTATAATATAACAACATGAATTTTATTTTTGTGATTAGAATATTCAATTCCATCACGATGACATTAGAATTAACCAGAATGGAGGTTTGCAGATAAGGCCTTTACCCTTATTTTTTTTTAAAAAATATTGTTATGGTCGTCAATTATCGCCAATTGGATGCTAATTGTGAAGTTTTTTTAAAGAAAATATGAACTTTCGTTCATACATTTCAACCACTTGTGTGATTATGCAAATTTAATGTAAATATCTCTATCCATCAACATCAACATTTTTAAAATTAAAGATTTAATTTTTGGCAATAGGAAGTAATCATGCATATATACGTAAAATTTTAGTTACAAAAACCTTAAAAAAATAAATCTGTAATTTTAAAAGATTATGCATTGAATAATAAATAGTAGCATTTCAATTATTAATTTTTACTTCTTTTTTTTATTAATTTAAGCATTGCATAGAAAATTTTTTTAGAGTATAAAAAAATTAAAAAGAATTATGGAAATGTATGGAATGTAATATAAATGAATCTAATTGATTTTATTTTATTTGAGATTTTTTTAAGGAGGTTAATGAATGTAAACTACTATTTAACTCCCTGAACCAGATTGAAAAAATCCTTATCTCATCACCTTTTCTCTCAAAATCTTTTTTTTTTTTTCCTCATCCTTTGGACTATCGTCAACTAAATCACAAGCAATAAATCATGATTTCATTATTTTTTTACTATTTTATTTAGTTTTATTTCAATAAATATAAACTTATATTTATTTTTAATGATTTTATAGCCTTACTTATTTTTTTTTGTAATTATGATGAGTGTTTTTAGTTATTTTTTTATGAATGTATGGTTCATTTTATATGGAGATCATTATTGTCTCTTTACGAGATTGTTTTATAATATTATCAAAATGATCGATCTATTTTTTTTATAATAATTTAATTAGATTCATTTGAAGAAAAAAATGTTGAATTATGATTTAGTATAACTATTAAGTGAAGCGTGGTTTCCGTTATTATACAAAATTTAATATTTTGTCAATATGGTTATGTTTTTACAAAAATAAGATCATCACTTTTTTGAATTAGATTTATCATATTTTGTGTCAATATAATTTATTATAAATTATAAATTTTAATTTTCTATATGTATTGATAATTTTATATTTTTTTCATAAATAAAAATTATTCTCTTCTATTTAAAAAAAAAAATCTCTCTCAACTACTCTCACACAAAGAGTTAGTTTCGATTAGAATCTATTAAATTTCAAATTTGTAGTTTTCAAAACGACTTCAATATTATTAAATTATAGATTAATTGATTTAATTTTATTTTATTTAATAATTACAATTATATAAATATAAAAATCACATGTTGGGAGTAATTCTAAAATTGTTTCAAATGGTTATAGAAAATTTATTTCCTCCTTAATATCCTAATATTCAAAGATAATTAATGTTTTTAATATATCAAACATATATTAAAATACTTTTGAATGTATGAGATATGTATTAATTTACATCAGTATTTAAAAAGAATAAATTTTTTTTAAATATACTAAAAATGTTTCACAATCTTAAAAATAACAGAAATAATAAGTATTGCAAAAATATCTCAAATATATGCTAAAGTCTCGGAAAAAATAATAAAAATATTAATACGTTGCCGCCCAAAAAAAAAAAAAAAAGGAAAACAAACCCACTTGTTGGGATGCAGAAATCCAGACCTTTTGCCAAATGGAGAACTCTGGATTCGATTTTTGTTGCGACTTGTGAGGCTAAGATAAAGACTGATGATATGCCTCCACATCGATCAACGGGACCACCAAAGGCACGTGTTTTGAATTTTTGAGTAGCTGTTTTTTTTTTTTTTAAATGTATTAAAAAAGAATTAAAAAAAATTAATCATTATTATGGTACAGGTACTTTCGGCTACAGGGACAGGCCCCCATAAGGCTGCCTCAAATTTTTTAAAAAAATTTTAAAATGAAATTATTTTAAAAAGTTTTATATTTTTATTTTTATCTAATTTAAATGATTTAATATAATTTAATTTATTTTTAAATTTTTAAGAAAAAAATTTAAAATTTTCTTTTATCTATAGCTTCCATACTTGTTGGGCCGATCCTGATAACAGGAACTATCGTTCATATTTTAGTGTTGTTGATGTAATGTTAATTAATTATATTGTATTTATTTCTCTGATTACATTTTATAAGATATAATCAATTATAATAAAATATAATTTTAATATAGTTAGTAAAATAAAATTTTATTTGATTACATGGCATTTCAATAATCTATCACAAAAAGATTTTAAAAAAAAAAGTAAAGAACTTATTTAGAAAAATTCACTTGTGAATTAGATTAAAATTAGTTGTAAATCAATGTGTTATATGATTTGCAATAATAATGACAATATTATTATTATTAATTTCTTATATATATATATATATATAGATAATGTATTCATTATTAGATGACATATATACCTGCACTTACGAAACGAAATATGCAAACATTAACAATATTCATTTAATATTTAATTTATTATCATCTAACAGTGAATAAATTATATATATATATATATATTAGGGATAATAATTTGTATCCTACCCATGGAATCGGTCCGAATCCCATCCGATTAAATTGAGTAATATCCGAATTGATTGAATAATGAATATAGATAAATTCATATATAAAAAAAGATATTGGATTTGGATAGTTATGAATAGCATAGTATCTTATTCATATTCATACCCTACACGAACTATTAAGTTTACCTATATGTAAATCTATTTCTATTCGTTATAAACATATATATCAACAGAATCATGGATGGTATCACGGTTAAGGAGGAGGAAGATGCAAAGGAAACAGGTTTGTGTCCTAAATTGCGTTCGGGATTTTATGAGGAATGCGAGATTAGTTTGATGGATGGAGTTGATTGTGAAGTTGGACAGGCCTATGGTTGGTGGTTGTGGCGGGAATGATGGATCGATGGTGGAGATGATGACACGTCAAATAAATTGTTTAGCATGTATGGTTGGTGAATTAAAAATAATCTTGTGCTGTAACACGTCAAATAAATTATTAAATTATTTATATTTCATATTTATCTAATAATTTTCATCATGACATATTCTTTCAATTCATAATAAAATATCCCTTGATATTTTAATTCACCAAATTGCTTTTAAAAAAAAAAGCTCGAACTTAATTCATTAACATAAAAAATAATGTATAAACCAATTAAAGCAAAATTATAAATTTAAGACTTTTGGTCTCTTTTTTTTTTTTTTTAAAAAAAATCATTAGAACAAGACTTTATGGATGGATTTCCTTTCCTTCCATCGAACCTTAATCTTCTTTCCAAATAAACTCAACTAGAACTAGAACAAGCAAAAGGAATCATTTGCTATATTCCATCCTAACTGTGAAGGATGTTATCTAAAATTGACTCGATTTGCAGAAATCAGTTGCCACCTCTACACGCTTCTATACCCAATCCACACAAATGCTAAACAAAAAACAGGAAAAAGATGCAAGCAGCCGTAATGAGCCCAAAGAATCAAGTCGAACGACAATAAGCAAATCAGGAGCATTGTAACCAAAGTTGCATAATTTGGCAGAAGAAAAGTTAAAACGTTACGACGGATTACTCCAAACCCGGCATAAACTTTTACTATACATAAAAGTTTACGACGAATTGTATAAGCTTTTACTTAGTTATAAAATGGCATAAAATCTTTTAAATTGATAATAATAATCTTAGAATATAAATTTTACTTAAATGAATAATATTGTTTCATAACACTAATTATCATTTCAATTTTTAAAATTTATAATAATTTGAAATAATTGAAAGAAGATATTATTTTAATTTTTAAAATTTTTAATTATTTAAAATAACTGAAATAATGAATAAATATATTTATATCTTTAAGTTATTGTTACTTTATTTAAAATATTTAAAAGCTAAGAAAAAGATAATCTAAAAATTTTTGAAATTAAACAAAAAAAACTAATAGTTTACACTATCTATACTATATAAAAGTGACAAACTGGAGAAAAATTTTCTGAATATAAAAGGATATAAAACTTTTTAAATTGACAATAAAATTCTAAATTTATAAATAAATTTGAATTGGATGGATAATTATTTTATAAAACTAATTATTATTTCAATCTTTAAATTTATGATTAATTGAAATAACTAGAATAATGAATATTATTTCAATCTTTGAAATTTGTGATTATTTAAAATATCTATACTATTTATAGAAATGACTAACTAAAAAAACTTTTTTGGATGTAAAAAGTGTAAAACTTTTTAACTTCACAATAATAAACTTAAATTATAAACATTAATTGAATAGATAATATTTATTTATAATAGTAATTATTATTTTAATTTTAAAGTTATATTTATTTAGAATAACTAAAAATAGATATTATTTTAATATGTAAAATTTATGATTATTTGAATTAATTAGAATAATAAATAAAGATATTTATATTTTCAATGAGTGTTTCTTTATTTTTGTAAATATTTAAAAGTTAAGATAGATATAATATAAGTTTAAAAATTTTTGAAATTAAGGAAACAATTAATCAATAATAAATCTATAATATATACACTATGTATAAAAGTGACTTATCAGATAAAACTTTCTTGAACATAAAAGGGTATAGAATTTTTTTAAATTCAAAATAATATACTTAAATTATAAATAAATTTTAATTAGATGGATATTTTTTAATAAAAATAAATATTATTTCAATATTTAAATTTATGATTAATTAAAATAATTAAAATAATAGATAAAGATGTTTATATCTTGAAATTAGGGTTACTTTATTTTTAAATATTTAAAAAATTAAAATAAATATAATCTAAGTTCAAAAAATTTTTAAATTAAACAAAAGACTAATAAATGATAAATAAAAAATTTATACTAAAAATGTGATTTATAAAAAAAATATTTCTCTCATAAAAATAAAATTTATTATATATTATATTTTTGAAATATATTTATAAATATAAATATTATCCAAATATTATTCTAATATTTTAATTGTTATAGTCAATATATATATATATATATATATAAAATAGGCAATAAAATTAATTTCCTAATTTCTTAATATTATTTTATTTAATTTTTTATTAATATTACACAATTTTTATTCAGTTTTTAAGTTTGTTATTTCATCGTATTGTCTTAAAGTTGTTTTTTATTTACTTAGTAATACAAAATATATTTATTAAAAATTTTATTTTATATATGCCCTAGAAAGTTTTTAATTATTTTTAATTTTAAATAATTTTATTAATTATATATTTAATGATTATTTTAATAACCTACGACTTACCTTAAACAAAAACTAATAATATTAAAAGGTACTTATAATAATGGACAACAAGTAATGTTCGTGGCGATGATGAATGGTGCTATAAAGGGGGCGGAGGGTGGCCTTGGGCCCCTTAACTTTCAAAATTTTTTTCACAATTTTAGCTTTGATCCCTTTGAATTGAATTTGCATATATATATATATATATATATATATATATATATATATATATATATATATATATATATATATATATAATAAAAATATATATATATATATTTAAAAAATAGATAGCTAGCTGAACAAAAACATATAT
>CATIWR010096938.1:0-16353 GCA_949677035.1 Omphalea diandra | reverse complement strand
TGTTTGGTGGAGTATTTATAGCCAAACTTCACCAAAGAGACGTTGTAGATCATAACTCATCAAATCTTTGAGACATGCTTAACAGATTTTGCATTAAATGTTTGTCATGATGAAATCGCAGTCGCTACTGCCTTTCGCGGTCACGAAATCTAAATTCTTCAAGGGAAACCCCGTTTGTGTCTAACGGCTAGTCCACATGGCAGCTTCTTATTAGTTCACCAGGAAAATATAGTCGTTGTCTTTTACCTACTTTCAGAAGTCGCGGTCGCGAGTTTTCTTGCACAGGACGAGACAGAGGACGCAAATTCATCTGCCAAAGAAGTCATCTTTCTTCCACAGGATTCGCGGTCGCTACCAGCAAGATGCCTCCGCGAATTTTGACTTCTAACAGTTTTCTGGGACACTTGTCAAGATATGGTTGTGGACTTGCTTCCCTCTTGAGTTACTTTGAAATTTGCGGTCGCGACTAAGACGTGACTTACACCGCGAATTCATCTGTCACAGAATGGCTTCTTCTTTTCCATCGGTTGCAGCTGAGAATGGCTCCGCAATTTCGCCTGCTTGAATTTTAGCATGTGTTAACATGTGTCGCGGTCACGATTTACATGTCACTTTGGAGTTTATCAACTTCTTTCATTTCTTCTTGGGAGATTGATTCATTTCTGCAAAATCAACACTTATTTGAAATATTAGTGATGATCAATCTACTTTGTCAAGATCAAAAGAGGTTCTGAACTTAGGATTAATCATCCTAGTCCAACACCATATTAATACCACATGCTACTAAAATAGGGCTTTTACCCCAAGCACATCAATTCAAAAATGGAGAGATATTACCATTGTACCTTATGGATGTGCAATCAACTATATTGTCATCATCATATGCTTATCCTGAAAGTGAGAAATGTGTGTAAAATTATCACAAAAGCATGCTACCCCACGTGAGAGAGAGTTAAATAAACCTATACAAAATGGCAATAACAACATATAATGATGTAAATAAGGGACTAAAAGGTGTGTGTGTGTTAAGTTGGTGGAATAAGTCATATATCATAATGAGTAATAAATAAATAGGAATCAAAGTATCCTAGATTCTTATAACGTCTTACCATTATCATAAAGAATACAAAAAAGGTGCTTACATAGCCATGAAAAGGAGGCCTAGAAAACATCCATAAAACATGTCCAAGATATGATTTTATAGCTCAAAATGAGAATAAAGATCATTGGTTATTGCAACCTACCCCATTCCAATTATTTACAAGCTTGAGAAATAAAGGGAAATACTTAGAAATAAAGGGGCGAAAATGGGGTGGTTCATTGCTTTGAATAATGTATGTGAGCAGTAATAGTGTTATTTATAAATTAACAAGTTATCTGTACAAATTATACAAAAGTTTGTATAGACAATAAAATGTCCACATATAGACCTTTAGGCCTGTTGTTGGTGGAAATCAAAACCAAAAAGAAAAGAAAGGAGAAAGGGAAGCAAAAAGGCTCTGAAGTGGCCTAGGGTTTGGCTTGTTACCTTGAATGGTATGTTCTTCCTAAAATGAGGATTTCGATGTAAAAAAAGGGCTTAGTTTAGTCTTTATCCTTGAGCTTTGGTGTTGTGATGATGGTTTTTATATTTTTTGCGTTAAATATGTCCCTTAGGGTTCTAAGTCCTCATTTTGCCAACATTTTGTTAAGGTAAATTAGCCTTGCCCATCAACTTTGAGAGACAAATATTTGTAAAGAGGGGAAAAGGTGCATATATACATAGGATATACCTAATTCTTTTGTCCACTCTCTACGATGATAAGATTAAAGAATATTTTAAAACAAAAGTTTTAAAGTTATTTGTACAACCGACCATTTGGTTGTACAACTAAAAGGGATAACTAAGTCATTGTTTCAAAAGTTTTATATTGTTTGGCCTTTTGTGAGATGTCTATATAGTAATACAAATGTGTGCAAGTATAACTTACCAAACACTAGTTAATCCACTCCTCTCTCATTCAGCGTTGAATAAGCATTGGGATTTTTATCATATTAATCCGTGTGGATACATTATAGAGGTCGTTTATCCTTGAGATTAGGTGACTATGATTTGCTATAACATAGTTAGAAAGTTTAAAGACTGAAGTAGTCATCACCCAAGGTATTATGATCTAAACTTTTTGTTTGTGTTTCATTGTTTAATTCATTTTTTAATGTAATATTTGAGAATGGAATTCTAAAATTTTAAAATTCTTCCATTGCTATGTTTTATATGAAACTTATCTTAACAAAGAATTTTATACTTTGATTATGATAAAATAATTTTCTAGCTATATCTAACCAATACATATAGTAACAAAAATGACGTTGCTACAAAATTATTTTCACATTACATATAATATGATAGCATTAAAAATTTAACATCAATATTGTGATATATATATATATATATATTATGACAAAATGTTTAACAGAAAAAAGTTGTCTTGATTTAATCTATATTTCATAATAGTTATGACAAATTACAATTTTATCATAATAAGATTATATATTATAATAAAATTGGTTTATTACAAATTTTTTATCTCAATATATTAAATTCTTATAGTAATATTTGTAAACTTTGTGACTATATTTAAATTAAAAGGTTCTTTCTAAAGTTTATATTTAAGCCATCTTTTATATACATAGTGTTTCACTTTTGTAATAATACATAAGCTGATTTATCATATAATAGTTCACTTTCTAATAATACATAAGCTAATTTATCGTACAATATTACATAATTATTCAATATAGTATTTGAAGATGCATTATTTGTTATAAAAAGCTTAAAGAAAATTATAAATTTTTAGTTTACTTTAGATGAGTTAATTTTTATTTGTGATAAGAGTTCGTTTGGACTCTTTAAAAAAGTTTTTCCTAGCTCCATCTCAGATTAGGTGTGTGATATCAAAATAATAAAATAATTATACATGGATAACATAAAAATTAGTGCATTTACTATTTAAAATTATTAAATTAATAAAACAATTATTGAGGTAGCATAAGATAGGGTAGACATTCAATTCAAACTGAATCAAGTGAAAAAAATTGAAACTGAATTTTGAAAATATGAATAAGATCGAACTGAATAAATCTATAAATCAAACTTAATCGATATGATTACGGTTTAATTTTCATTTCGATTAAGTTTAAACTGAATTTTTTACAAAAATTATTTTTAGAACATTTTTAATATAAATAATAATTTTTATAATATATTTTTTAATATAGATAATAAATTTTAAAATATTTTTAATGTAAATAAGTAGAATTTTAAATAGATTTCAATAATTTTATTTGATTTAATATATGTTCAACCTAATTTGATTTAATTTTATTAAAAATTTGATTGGATCAATTCAGTCGAAAATTTTATCTAACAAATAAACAGAATCAAATGAGTCAATTTTTAAAAAAAAAATTGAATTAAACTGGAAATTATATTCAAACCGAACAAAACAAAACGAATCAATTTGGTTCGATCGATTTTTTCAGTTTTCACGTAATATTACTCACTCCTAGTACACAAATAATTTTTTTTATGTATGAGATAATTAAAATATAGTCAAATGTTTTATTTAGTTATTATTCAAAACATAAAATCAATTAATGAAAAAAAAAACTTATTGACATCAAATGTATATATCAACAAATAAGATAAATAGGGCTGAATTTGAAAAAGATATGAATATCTTTATATTTAAAAAAATTTAATTTTAATTTTAATTTTAATTGATAGTATTGAATAATTATTTAAATTGCCATTCAACTATTACTTGATTAAAAAAAAAAGTTACTTACATCTGGTGTGACCTAAAAAATTCAAATATGTACATAAATTTCCAATTCCATCCAAAAGTTTTAATTGTGTTAATTATACTAAAAACCAACAAACTAATTTTGATTATGTCGATAATCAAAACTAATTTGAGAAAAAAAAATTATTTTTTAGCTGATATGACAACCAAACAATGATAGTGAACATGATAATAGTAATTAATCAAAATTTGTTGCTAGAATAGAAAACATTAACTCTCATCCCCAAAACTTTATTTTTTTTAAAAAATAATTTTTCTATTTTAATAATGTAGGGCTATTGTTGGTATATTCTATCAGCAGTAAACTCATTTTCTCTTTATTTTTTTATTTTCTCCAATAAAATAAGTTGTTATTATCCTATTTGTTAGTTTTTATTTTCTTTTGTCTCTCTTTAGAGAGTTTTTGTTTTTGTTTTGTTATTTTGTTTCTTTTTATGAGTGTTTTTATTTCTTTTTATTGAAAGTTTTAGTGGTTTAAAATTTATTATTTAATAAAATATGATGATATATTATTAACTATCATTTCTCAAATCTGTTCTAACGTATTATATGAGTTTCAATTCATATCGCGTTATAACACTATATTTGATAAAATTTTCATAATTGATAAAAGTATAAAGTTATCGAAAAATATTCATTGTGAAAATAAAACTATAATTTTGGACTTGAACTAATTAGTAGTGTTGATGATCAATTTCATATTAAAACTTTAGATCATAAGATTATTTTATTTTATAAATGTCGTATAATTAATTATGAATAAAAATATTTCCTATTATTCTCTAAAAGGAAAAATGATCATTGTAATTACAGATAAATTAAGAAGATAATGATGAAAATATCTAATCTAATTTTTATATTTAATTATCAAGTTAATTATTTTTATTCTAATTTTAATTATTATATATATTTAAAATTAATTTATTATTTTAAATATAGTTGCTATAATTAAAATTTAAATATAATTAAAAATTCAGAAAAAAAATTTTGAATTGAATTATTAAGTCATAAGAAAAAAAAAAAAGTCAGTAGCTACTGCATGTGGGTAACGTCATGCTTTGGTAATTGCCACATATGAAAGAACGTGGAGGGCCAAACTGACTTGGACGGTGCGTTAAGCGTGACTCGTTTGGCCTACTCGTCTAGGCATTGGGTCATTATCAAAATGTACAAACCTATGTAGCAATAAAAATTTCCTTTGATTTTCAGGATTTTTATGTTTTGTTACGTCCATTTCAAATTTCCTATCATTATAATTTCCTTTTTTTTTAAAATAACTTTTAATTCATGATTTTGGATTATATTTTCAGTACAAATAGACATATTTGTATTTTTCTGTATTTCCAAGTTCACCATTACAATTTTCATTATTAAGAAAAACATATTTTCTTCAATGCAATATATATATATATATATATAATTTGAATGTACTAAAAAATATCTTCATTTAAAAATTAATTTAACATATTATCAAAATTATAATGGGTTTTTTTTAAAAAAAAAATTTCCACATGTTTTATATTTTTATGGGACTAAGAGCTATTTTGGATAATTATTTAGTATAGCTGATAGTTGAAAACTTATACGTATTAAATATTTAGTAAATTATGTTTAATAGTTGCTGTTAATTTATAAAATGATTAATAAAAATATATAATTGATTTATATTTTATATTTTTAATTAAATAAATTAAATTAAAAAAATATAATAAAACAACCTATCTATCATATTTAAAATAAAATCTAATTTTTAAACTTGAAATTCTATAATTATAAATTTATATCTGTAAATTCTTAATAATCATATATGTATGGCAGATGTGGTCATAAGTATGGTACAATGCTCAAATTATTTGAACAGTAATTATATATATCGCCAAGTATTGCAAATGTGAACATATGCATGATACCATGCGCAAAGTACTGGAACAGATATTATATTTTTTTTTGTCAAATATTGCAGATGTGAAACAAATATTACGACGTGTATATATTTAGGCAAATATTGCATACAGTTGATATGTATATATTGCTAATTCATATATGTTAATTTATTATTATAGAGTTTTTATATAAATAATTAATTAATAAAATAATTTAAAGAAAAAATAAAAAAAGAATATATGTTATAAATGCGAGAAAATTTATGAGTTTTTTTTACACAGAAAATGCGTGTTTCTTGAACATAATGTGTGTCATGGATCAACAAATAAAAGAAGTTTTAAAAAAAATTAAAATAATATTTTGATCTTATATTAACTATTAGTAGTTACGAATAAAAAATTGTTTCAAATAACTTTATTTTGATCCTCAACCTGCTCTTGTGAACACATAGATATAACTTTAGCAGATTTATTTAAAACTTCTCTTGAAACTCTTTAAATTTCTCATTGGTGTAAACACTCTAAAATTATTTTTTCAATTTGATAATTACTTATACATTCATTCCAAGAGTCAAAAGAATGATAATCCGCCAAATTTATTATAAATATATTTATATTTTTGATATTTTTTATGATTTTTTTAGACTTGATTGATGATTATGATAAATATAGCCATTGCAATAATTCTTCTTATTTGATTGAAATTCGTTTGAATATTTAAGGTTCATTAAAAAAAAAAAAGCCATAGTACAATAACTGTGCACATAATAATCTCTTGATTTTTAAAATTCTAATATTACTAACGTACATATATTATTGGTGTGCATGATAGTGACCTAATGCAAATATTATTAGATTTTCTCACAAAAGATATAAAAATACTTGTAATTAAATCTTCTAACTCAATAATTTAACACCATAAAATGGAAAAACTTGACACTAGAAAATGAAAATTCTGAAGAAAAGTTTGGCTTATGCGTGAGAGTGAAATTCTGTAGAAAATTGCTGATTGAGTGTATAGGTTAGGTGGTTCGGACTTCTATGTTGAAGAAAATTAGATATCATATATATATATATATATATATGTTATTCAATTTGATATATGTGATTTTTATTTATCAGTGCATAAATTATAAATAAATAAAAGCTAATAAAAAAAATCCAATTTCAGATTTGATTTGATTTGATTTGATTAGGTTGGGTATCACCACACAAATGGACGTGAAGAAGCAGAAGAAGAAATAAAAAAAGGAAAACGAGAGTTTTGTTTTCAATAGTGTTTGTAGTTTTGTGGTTTCATCATCAACTCCTTTTGAATGCAAGCGACAGCTTATATCCAACGCAATTAGCCCATTTGTTTCCATGTCTTTTTCATTGATTATTATTATTATTATTATTATGATTCATGATATTTTTGTCCCATAAAAAATGGGGAAAAAAAAACTATAAGTAGGGGGTGAGAAAAATCATAGTTTGATTTTGATTTTCCATGTAAAAAAACTGGTAATTAATTAAACTAACTGAATATATAGTATATATAAATTTATTGTGATTATATATATATATATATATATAATGATTTTCTAATAAAAATATGTTACTTGTATATTTTTTTAAAAAATATATTATATTTCGATTAATCAGTTAATTATTTATTTTTCAAATAATTGAATTGATGATTTTATAAATTTAATTTAATCTTTCAATTTAAAAATTTTTCAAATTAAAACTAACCTACCAATTTAAAATAGTTCTCATGATTGAGTTCTTATGCATTCAACACTAAGTGTTTTTTTTTTTTTTTGAACGAAACACTCATTTTATAAAACTCGAGAAGACAAACACATACACTTGTTGAGTTGTTTTAAAATTCACACGTTCACGGTTTGACACGGTTTGACGGCTCACTTGCAACTCCTTAGTGACAATTAGAATCGCAAGTGGATTACATCATTTTTTAGTCGTGTTATTTTAAAATTTGATCAGATTTAGATCACCTATCAACTAATAGAAAAAATTTTTAAATTAGATTTATCTTTAAAAATAATATTTCTGATCAAGTTATTTATCATTTTTAAAAAATATTTATTTAATTTTATTATTTTTATAATATTTTCTTATAATTTATTAAGAATTATTTAAATTATTTTTAATATGTAGATTTTACATAAATAAAATTTGACTAAAAATTTTTATTTTCACTTAAATGCTTAACAGATTACATATAATTTTTTTAAGCAAATGACTAATATATAATAAAAATGAGCAACTAAATTAAGTTCGTATAGAATTAAAATTAAAAAAATATTTTTTTAATTTTTAAATAAAATTTAAACATCTTAATAATTTAAATTGGATTTCCATACAAAAAAATTCGATTTATCCCTTAAAAGTAATATTTTGGATCATGTCAGATTAGGTAATTTATTATTCACTTTTTTAAAAATATATTTTAAAATATTTTTTAGATTCTTTATATTATGTACTATTTTTCATAATTTATTAAGAAAATTTTAATTTTTTTAAAAAATAATTTTTAATCAGATAGATTTTACATAAATATAATTTTATTATAATTTTTATTTTTATTTTAATATTTAGTAAATTAAAGATAATTTATATATAATAAAATGTGTAACTGAAGTAAGTTCATATACAATTGAAAATAAAATATTTTATTAATTTTAAAATAAAATTTAAATATTTTAATAATTTAAATTGGATTGGACAGACTCGCAAATCGAATCGAGGTTGGATTGCCTTCTGGGTTGAATTGGGATTTGATAGAGTTTGATTAGAAAATTTTCAAGTCATTTCGAGTCGGGTCAGGCAGAATCAATTTTTTTGATAAATTCAAGTTGAGCAAAAACTATTATGTTTTTCATTGTTGGACCTTGTACATCAATAAAAGAGGTTGAATTGGTAAAAAATTTAAAAAATTTTAAAGAGAGAGTAGGAGAAAAATCTACACAAATAATTTATAGTGATTCAGTGTTAACTAACCCTACATTCACTTCTCAATTTTTCAATTAAATATTTTACCAATTCTCAATGGTATTTAGGCTCATGCTAAAGCCAATTATAATCATGTTTAAAAGCTCACACATAACTTTACACAAGAGTTTTATTGCTTAAACTCACTCTAAAACCCAGTCCCAAAGTGTTTATGATTCACACCTAACCTTCAACAACTCAAGTATGAAGAATTAAAGAGTTAAAAAAATCAAATTGAAAGAATTTTTCCATAATTAAATGCTAACCTCTTGCATTCAAAGTTATTTGGTGGAGCATTTATAAGTTCCAACCACCAAATAGTTGTTCTACATGAAACTATCTCCAAATCACTAACATAAGGTAGTAAATCATGTATTTAATGTTTGTCAAAGAGAAATTGCGATTGAGATAATAGGTCACAGTCGCAATCCATGTTTCACTCTGAATTTTGTCCTTTTGTAGCTGAGATCTTCAAATGTGTCTAACAATTAGTGCCACCTGACAGATGTTCATTAGTTCTCTAAAAATTAGCTATTGGAACTCTCTTTCTTTTATAAATGTCCCGATCATGAATATAGGTTGCATTTGCTACATGGAATAATGATGGAGTAGAAGGACACTACACCCACAACAAGCCAAACTAAAGATTTTGAGTTGCAAGCTAAAGCTGTCATGGTTGCTACTAAAGTTACATGCTGCGAATTTCAAAAACTTCGAACGACTCCCTGATACGTGGCTTAGCCTGATTAGTTCTTCGATTAGCCGTTGGAGTTCTTCCCAAATCATTTGAAAGTAGCGGTTGTGACTCCCACTACGATTGTCATTGCGAATTAAACTGTGAACTTTGTTTCGAAATTTCAGTCCGTAGCATTCATGATAGCTTTTTCTTGGTAGTGATTTTGGAGTCATTTTTTAGACTCGGAAAATTTTTTTTCCATTCAACTTTCAATGAGTTTCTAACTTAAATTATGCAAGAACAACACTTAAAATTGATATTTAAACCTTTCAATATATCTTATCAAGATTTAAAAAAAAAGTTTTAACTTAAGTTTAATCAACTTAGTCTAACATTCAATAATCTGTAAAATAAGGGAGACAAGGCTCAAGTATTATCAGGAACACCATGAAATCTAAGTCAATCAAGAAATTCGAAGTTTGATATGTAAGATAGTATTTTAGAAATGAAACTAAATTGATTAAATTGAGAATTAGTTAGAAAATAAATTTGATTAAAGATTTTAAATTAAAGTGATAAAAAATCAATTGAAAATAAGAAATTAAAAAATATTAATAAACCAAATTGATTCAATCAAAAGTAACATCATTTTAAGTATAAGGTTTTTTTTTTTTTTTCAAAAAAAACAAAGCTATAAAAACTTTTTAGTTAAATTTTAGATGTTATGAATGTTTTTCAAATATTTACAATTTAGTATATATTTTCACATTTTTTATCACATGAATAATAACATATATAATAGACCTTTTGTTTAATCTTCGTATAGATAGGATAAAATTTTGTACACAATGAGTGTATGTTATACACTCATTGAATAATATAATGATATCTAAGGAACCGTCCATAACTATTTAAAGAATTCCATGACTATTTAAAGAATTTACTATTATATTTTTTCTTAAATGAAAAGATACTTATATTTATTTAATACATATGATCTTATTTTATTAATAGCATATTGTTGGGATGATTATAATAATAAATTTTAAATAAATTTAATATTTATTTTTATTAACTGATTATTTAATTAGTTGAATGATTAATTGTTATTTTATAAAAAATTTAATATCAAGTAAATAAAATAATAAAAAATCTCTTGTACCAAAAGATTGTTTATTAATTTATAGTTTCAATATTATGTAGTATAATTTAAAGAGGAAATTTTGTTAAATTTGAATAAATTAATTTCTAACAATTAATTAAATAAATAATATTACATATTTCATAATTAAAATAAAACTAACGGATAATTGTGAATTATATATACATATATGAGAAAATTGTAACAAAAATTATTCATTGATCTATACATTCTATTTTGTGTAGCATTATTCTAAAATAAAATTTGCTACACTTGAATGAAATAATTCGTTACAATCTATTATACTGTCGTTAGCTCTTATATACTTAGAATTTTAAGTAGTGAATGGAATTAATTTAAAACTTAGCTTATGTTTATAATTTTTACTTTTATATTTTTCTAATTTCCTATTTAGAAGTTGTTTACAGTTTTTATTTTTTTATGTTTTTCTAATTTTCTATTTAATTTTTTTTATATATAGTCCTAGATTTCCATTTAGCATTTTTACTTTTTAGGTTTGTTAATTTTCAATTTAGAAATTTTTTTTATATGATAGTTAATATTTTTGATTTTCTATTTATAAATTTTTGATATGACAGTTTTCTATAAAATAATATAAATACTGACAAGTTGCTATGTTGTACATTATTATTTGATAAATCACAAACAATTATTTAAAATTAATTTAAAGATTAAAATTAATAATATATAATGATATATTGATCATTTTTTCAATTTACTGAGTGGGTAATACATTATTCGATTATTACTTTGATTACCAAATTAATTTTTGCTTACCTTGAATATTAAAGTGAGCCTGCATATCATGGATTCTGTCTTATGCAAATACTAACATGCATACATTTGATGAATGCAGAAATTTCCTAATTATCAACACTTTAGACTTAATGGTAAACATATCATCTGAATTTAGATGTGCCTTCATATATCTACACTTTTTTTTTTTAAAAAAAAAGAAGATAACTATTAGATCATAAATTCAACATTGGACTTATATGTAAATAATTATGTATTATGGATTATTAAATAATATCGAGTCAAGTTAAAAGTGATCCAATAAGGTTTTGGTAATTTGGGCTATAATATATATGATAGGGTGTGAGCCTTTAATATGTAAAAACTAGGGGTGTGCATGAGACTCGAAGATTCCCCAATTGGAGCGAATATCCGAATTGAACCGAATAATTGATTGAACTGAATTAGAACAAAAATTTTTTGATGTAAATAATAAAATATCAAAACTGAACCGTTTTGTAACCGTCTCGTATTGAAAAAATCGAACCGAACCATAGTTATATATAAATATATATACACACACATAATTTTACTAATTAACTCACTCAATTAGTATATATTATTAATAATTAGATATTTATTAATTATAAATTAGTAGTAAATATTAAAAAAATTCAATTTAACATTTAATGTGTAAGTTATTAGTAATAATTTAGTAAATTATTACTTATTTATTTTAGTAGTTGAATGATTAAAGTGAAAAACATAAAATTTGTTTTATTTTGATTCATATAAAAAAATGTAAAGTTTAATTTTAATAAATTGAAATAACTGTATATCCAAATTGGTAATGAACTAAAATGAATTGTCCTGAAAGGACTGAAGAATCGAACTCAATTGTCCTAAATTTATAAGAAACCAAACAGAAACAAACTAGATCAAAAATTTGGAACAGTACTAGTTCTTCATTTTTAAAATTCTCAAAATTTCGGTCTATCTTCAAAAATTTTCAGATTTCCAAATTGAAGCAAATCGTGCACACCCCTAGTAGAAACTCTAGGGTTATTTTTATTTTGTGATGAGTAAAATAGGAATTCCAAAAAGTAATATATATATATATATATATATATATATATATATATATATATATAGTTTTTTTTATGAAATACATATTAATCTGAAAAACCAAACGCACGGCTCTAAAAGACTATTGGTTATTATGAGTTCAAGTAAACTTCTATTTCACTCTTTTTGTATTTATTGATAATTTAAGATGAGATTTTAGAGTTTATATGATAATTTTCACAAAAAATTTTTTTTTAGCAAGTGATATCAAAACCTTGAATCATTAACAATCTATTTCGTTCTTATCAATATTTGGTTTTAAAAAAAAGAATTAGAATTCAGTTTGGTGATACTGACGGTTTCGGATGAATTATTTCAAATATAGTAATTGATCATTGTTCGACTTTATACAGTAAAGAACAAAGCTATCATTCAATTTTGTTCACAATTGCATAATTGGTGGCACCCGTATACGTGTACAAATTTAATAATTATGCTTTGTTTCTTTTATGGTGTCACCGTATATTTATGGTGGTTTGATCTCAATGCATTGGCTTTGTTTCTTTTGAATAAATTTAATAATTAGGCTTTTATTTTAGATATGTCAGTGCTTATGAATAACATGTACTGACTTTGGATCAAGTAAATTTTAGCTGTGAATCTGTATCAAAATTTGTTTTACTATTGATTTAAGCTATTGCTGTGAATGATTTTGGTTCATAATTAATATTGCAATAAAAGTTATAGTGATTATTAACTTTGCAAGGTAATGTTTTGTGGTTACAAAAGGTATTATTATTATTATTGTTATTATTATTATTAGAAAATTTAGTGTAATTTTAAATTCAAATATTAGTTATATATATATATATATATATATATATATATATATATATATATATATATATATATATATATATATATATATATATGTATGTATTAAGGTAAATTAATTGAAATAACGTGTCACCAAAATGACATTTTTTTGTTGAAATTGATTTATCTTGAAATATTAAAAGTTATTTACGTGTAATTTATGCAAATATTGATTGGCTCAAAAGAAGATCATATTTGATAAGCATTGCATGTATACTTGTGGTAATAAATGTGTTATTCTTCTTCAGTTTTTTGTTTAAATAATAAATTGATCCAAAGAAAAATTTATTGTTTGACATATTCCAATTGTCAATGTTTGATTACTACACCAATATATCATTTATAAGTTAATATTTTGTCCAAAGATAAAATATTAATGAAGTGTCCAGTATCTTAAGATGAAATTTACCTTTATTTTGAATTTAGTATTGTGATATTCAAAACTTATGTTAACTTGTTTTGCTTGTTTGTTGTTTTTTGTTTAATTATAACTCCAGCTAATATTATTGCCAATACCAATTAATTCTTATATTGAATAGCTCTAACTTTAATTCATGGTAAGAGAATCTCTTAATAGTTCTTAGAGTCCTGGATTTTGACCTTACGCCAAGGTTTGATTATCTTCCACCTGTTATAGCTAAGAGTAGGAGTGTAATCGAGTTGAGTCGAACCCTATTATGCTCGAGCTCGAGCTCTACTTGAAAACTCAAAACTCAAGCTTAAACTCAATCGAGTTTCAATTTGTAAGCTCAAGCTTGAGCTCGGTCAAACACTCAAATACTCAAATTCAACTCAATTAGAATTATTTATTTATATAAATTTTTTGTGAATTCTATAAATTGAAATTTAAGTTTGAATAAGCTCAATTAGGCATGAATCGATTATGCTCGATTGGTAATATTGTAAATATGCCTAAACTCGATTAGCCTCATTAGCCTCTCAAGCTGAGTATTTTGAAGCTCGAATTTGGCTCGCTCGATTACTTAGGTAGTTCAAGATCGATCTCAGCTCAATTAATCTCGAGTTGATTTCTAGTATTTCTCGAGTAGTTTGCGAGCTATCTCGGTTCATCTCAATTAATCTCGAGTTAATTTCTAGTATTTCTCGAGTAGTTTGCGAGCTATCTCGACTCATTTACACCCCTAACTAAGAATATCTCTAATGAAAAGAGGGATTAAAAAAGGTCAGAGAAATTAAATCACATGCATATGATGATTATGAAAAGGGTCATTCCTAAAGAAAAGAAAGGAGAAAGGGAAGAAGGGAAGCAAGAAGGCTCTGGAGTGGCCTAGTGTTTGGCTTGTTACCGTCAAAGGTTCCTTGAATGGTATGTTCTTCCTAAAATAAGGATTTTGATGCAAAAAAAAGGGCTTAGTTTAGTCTTTATCCTTAAGCTTTGGTGTTGTGTTGATGGTTTTTATATTTTTTAGGTTAAACATGTCCCTTAGGGTTCTAAGTCCTCATTTTGCCAACATTTTGTTAAGGTAAATTAGCCTCGCCCATCACCTTTGAGAGACAAATATTTGTAAAGAGGGGGCAAGGTGCATCTATACATAGAATATATACCTAATCCTTTTGTCCACTCTCTATGGTAATACGATTAAAGAATATTTTAAAATTAGAGTTTTAAAGTTAGTTGTACAACCAACCATTTGGTTGTACAACTAAAAGGGATAACTAAGTCATTGTTCCAAAAGTTTTATATTGTTTGGTCTTTTGTGCGATGTCTATATAGTAATAGAAATGTGTGCAAGTGTAACTAACCAAACACTAGTTAATCTACTCCTCTCTCATTCAGCGTTGAATAAGCATTGAGATTTTCATCATATTAATCCATGTGGATACATTATAGAGGTCATTTATCCTTGAGATTAGGTGACTATGATTTGCTATAATATAGTTAGAAAGTTTAAAGACTGAAGTAGTCATCACCCAAGGTATTATGATCTTAACTTTTTCTTTGTGTTTCATTGTTTAATTCATTTTTTAATGTAATATTTGAGAATGGAATTCTAAAATTTTAAAATTCTTCCACTGCTATGTTTTATATGAAACTTATCTTAGCAAAGAATTTTTTGCAATTGATTATGATAAAATAATTTTGTAGCTATATCTAACCAATATATATAGTAACAAAAATGACGTTGCTACAAAATTATTTTCACATTATATATAATATGATAGCATTAAAAATTTAACATCAATATTGTGATAAAAGTATTTATCGTTGTATATATATATATATATATATATATAACATAAAAAAGTTGTCTTGATTTAATCTATATTTCATAATAGTTATGAGACTCGAAGATTTCCGAATTAGAACGAATATTCAAATTGGACCGAATAATCGATTGAATTGAATTGGAACAAAAATTTTTTGATGTGAATAATAAAATATCAAAACTGAACTGTTTTGTAACCGTCTCATATTGAAAAAAAATCGAACTGAACTATAGTTATATATAAATATATATACACACACATATATAATTTGACTAATTAACTCACTCAATTAGAATATATTATTAATAATTATATATTTATTAATTATAAATTAGTAGTAAATATTAAAAAATTCCATTTAACATTTAATGTGTAAGTTATTAGTAATAATTTATTAAATTATTACTTATTTATTTTAGTCATTGAATGATTAAAGTGAAAAACATAAAATTTGTTTTATTTTGATTCATGAACATAAAAAAAATGTAAGGTTTAATTTTAATAAATTGAAATAACTGTATATCCAAATTGGTATCGAACCAAAATGAATTGTCCTGAAAGGACTGAAGAACCAAACTCAATTGTCTTAAATTTATAAGAAACCGAACAGAAACAAACTAGATCAAAAATTCGGAACAGTACTAGTTTTTCATTTTTAAAATTCTCAAAATTTCGGTCTATCTTCAAAAATTTTCAGATCTCGGAATTGGATCAATTCGTACACACCTCTGGTAGAAACTGTAGGGTTATTTCTATTTTGTGATGAGTAAAATAGGAATTCCAAAAAGTAATATATATATATATATATATATATATATATATATATATATATATATATATATATATATATATATATATATATATATATATATATATACAGATATTTTT
>CATIWR010096918.1:0-16237 GCA_949677035.1 Omphalea diandra | reverse complement strand
CTCTCAATTTCTTATTTAATATACATATACAAACATACACACATATATATCTATATATATATATATATATATATATATATATATATATATATATATATATATATATATATATATATCATTATTAACAAATATTAATAATTTGACATATTAACTATCTAAAATATTAATGGCTTGCTTGGCATATGATATGTTATGAAAAAGCTTTAAATATTTTATTATTTATGTACATTTCTTAAGTTTTTAAAATAAAAACTAATTTATTATTTATTGGACTTTAAAAAAACCCTTTCACATAAAAATTAAAAATCTTAAAATATTATATGCTTCTTAAATTATTTAATAAAAAATTATTTGCTAAGTAATTATTAATTTATTTTACAATATCTATTTCATAATAAGATGAATTTTGTGAAATTATTAAAATTATTATAATATTTTTTTACTTATTAAGATCAATTAATAAAAATATCTTGATAAATTTATATTTAAAATTAATAATAAAATAATTTTAAATATTCATGGCTTGACATGAGGCATGCTATAAATTTTTATTGTTTATGTGTGCCTCTAAGTTCCTAAAATAAAAATTATTAATATTATTAATTGAATTTATTTAAAAAATGAAAATTTTTCACATATAAAAATTAAAAATCTTGCTATTTAAGTAATTACTAAATATTTTATATTTTGCCTACATAGATTTAATATATAAATATTGGTTTTATAAAACATAAATTAATTGATTTTAATACGATATAAAATGCTATATGTCTTTTAAATTCTTTAATAAAAATTGTTTTATAAATAATTATTAATTTATTTAAGAATATGTAATTGATAGTAAGATTAAAATTTATAAAATTATTTTTTTAGTTATTAAAATCAATTAATAAAAATATTTTGATGAATTTATATTTTAATTAATGATAAATATAAAATTAATTTAAAATTTCTAAATAAAAATTATATAAAATATAAAGTAAAAATTTAGACAATGCACGAGTTAACAACATATTCTATTTTAAATAAGTGGTTATTATTTATCAGTTAACTATTTATTTAATATAAAAATTTGACATTTTTCAAACTAACTATTTAACACATAAATGATTAAAATTTTCATAGAAAAACTATCGAATTAAAAATAATTATAAATAAAAATATTAAAAATATAAAACAAACAATTAGAAATATAAATTATAAAATAATTTTATATGTTATTTATATCAAAATAAATATTATTCATTTCATTATATATTATATATAAATATGTTATTGTATTAATGTTTTAAATATATTTATACTATACATAAAAGTAGCTAACTAAGAAATTTTTTTTAAACATAAAAGGGTATACAAAATTTTCAGATTGACAATAATGATCTTAGTTTTAAATTTTAATTGAATGAATAATTTTTTTTAGTGCAACTAATTATTTTTTAATTTTTAAAATTTGTGATATTTGAAATCTACACTATTTATATCTATACTATATATAAAATTGGTTAGCTAGGAATAACCTTTTTGAACAATAAAAGATATAGAATTTTTCCAAATTGACATTAATAAGCTTAAATTATCAATTTTAATTGAATAGATATTTTTTTATATAACTAATTATTATTTTAATTTTTAATTTGTGATATTTAAAATCTGTACTATATATAAAAGTGACTAACTAAAAAAAACTTTTTTGGACACAAAAGAACGTGAAACTTTTTCAAATTGACAATAATAATATTAAGTTATAAATTTTAAGTGGATGGATAGTATTTTCACTATAACTAATTATTCTTTTAATTTTTAAAATTTGTGATATTTAAAATCTGTACGATTTATATTTTATCTATGTATAAAATTGGCTAACTGAAAAAAACTTTTTTTAGCATAAAAATATAGAATTTTTTTAAATTGACAATAATAACTTTAAGTTATAAATTTTAATTAGATGGATAATTTTTCTTTATAAAATTAATTTTTAGTTCAATTTTTAAAATTTGTGATTATTTAAAATAACTGAAATAATGAATAAAGATGTTAACATCTTTAAGTTAATGTTATTTTAATTTTAAATATTTAAAATAAGATAAATATAATTTATCTATCTATATTATATATAAGAGTTGTTAATTAGAGAAATTTTTTAACATAAAAGGATATAATTTTTTTTAAATTGACAATAGTAACATTAATCTATACTTCTATACTATATATAAAAATGACTAATTAGGAAATCCTTTTTCGGACATAAAAATATATAGAACATTTTTAAATTGATAATAATAGCCTTTAATCATAAATTTTAATTGGATAGACAATATTTCTTCATAAAACTAATTATTAATTTAATTTTTAAAATTTGTGATTATTTTAAATAACTAAACTAATTGTTAAAGATGTTTATATTTTTAAGTAAATGTTATTTTATTTTTTAGATATTTAAAAAATTAAGATAATATAGTTTATCTATCTATATTATATATAAAAATAATTAACTAGAAAAACTTTTTTGGACATAAAAGTATGTAGAACTTTTTGGAATTGACAATATCAACCTTAAGTTAGAAATTTTAATTAGATGAATAATATTTTGTATAAAATTAATTATTATTTTAATTTTTTAAATTCATGATATTTGAAATCTGTACTATACTATTTATAAAACTGGTTAATTAGAAAAAACTTTTATTTATATTAAAAATTATAGGACTTTTTTAAATTAACAATAATAATTTTAAGTTATAAATTTTAATTAGATAGATAATATTTTTTAGAATCAATTATTATTTTAATCTTTAAAATTTATAATTATTTGAAATAATATATATTATTTTAATCTTTAAAATTTATAATTGTTTGAAATAATATATATTATTTTTATTTTTAAATTTTTTAATTATTTGAAATAACTAAAATAATGGATAAAAATATTTATATCTTTAAGTTAGTGTTACTTATTTTTAAATATTTAAAAATTAAAAATATAATTTAAATTTAGATCTATCAAATGAGTTGTATAATGATAGGATGATTTATATAAATTTTTATGAAAATGTCATACATGCTAAAATAAATACGAAATAATATGCAAGACAACAAGTATTTTTACTAAGAATTCTTCTCTCTCTAGCTAAAAATGAAGGATAATTTTTTAATTTTAAAAAATAAATTACACCATGTATCTATTTTATTATGACCATCAATAAAACTCAAAGTTAGATGAGACCAAATGTTGAAATTTATTTACCATAAAATATTTTTTTCATATGAGTAATTATATAATATCTATCACAAAAATTCTTGTATAATCTTAAAAAATAAAAAAGTATAAAAAATTTATATTAAAAATATAGTTTACAAAGAAATGTTTTTCTTATAAAAGTAAAATTTTATCATATAATTTATTCTAAATATATTTATAAATAGAAATATTATCGTAATGTTATTTTGATATTTTAATTATTACAGTGAATATGTATATTAATGATAAATGATAAACATATTTTCTTTATTTTTTAATGTTATTTTATTTATTTTTCTATTAATTTTGTACAATTTAATTTTTAAATTTAGTTTTTTCACCATTTTATCTTAAATTTATTTTTATTCATTTATTAATAAAAAATATATTTTATATTTATTTTGAAATTTTTTAATTATTTGTAGTTTTAAATAATTTACTATTTTTCTTTATATAAATATAAAATTAAAAATTAATTAATTTATATATCTAATATTTATTTTAATCACAGTAAAAATTAGTTAAATTATAAAGGTTGAAAGCGTGGATTATCCATTAATTCTCTATTCAAGCCCATCCAGCATTTGATTGTGCAAGACCCTTTTAGCGTAGTCCACTTACAACACGCTCACAACGACAGTCGTTGGGAAAAAAGAAGACCGCAAACACAAGGCAAAGCAGTCAATAACCTTTAATCAAAAGGATCCAAAAATTCACCTCATTAGTCAACACAACACCTCCTAGTCAACCGCCAAAGAAAAATCAGAATCCAAAACTCACCTTAAAGGCTCAAGCTTTTCTCTCTTGTAGTATTTAAAGCCTTTTTTTTTTAATAATGCAAGAACAAACTCTCATCTTCTTCCTCAGATATTCACACAATCAGCAGATCTCTTTCTTGAAAATTAAGTCAATCAATAAGCAAAAATTCCTTCTTTTTTTTTTTTTGTGGGAAAATAAGCAAAAATTCTTGAATTGCTCTATCTCTTTGTATATATAAATTTTTGAGTGGCCAGACATGGCTGGAGGAGTGAACAGGAAGATATCTGCGGCATCAGCTAGAGCTCACACTAGACGAGCTAAGCAAAGCGACTTTCTTAAGCTTCCTGCAGGTGGGTTCTCTTTCTTTTTCTTGTTTTCTTTGATATGGTTTGTTTTTTTTTTTTTTAATATAATCTTGTTGATATGGGATAGGCGTTATTGTTGTTTTATTTAATGGGTGGTGTGGTGAATTAGAATCTGACGTTGTTTGCTATTTGGTTGCTGAGAAAAGTAAGATTAGGAGTGTATTGAGATTCTTGTTTTTTTGGATCTTAGATTGTTCATGGCTTTTTGTGGTGTGAAATTTGTAACTTTGATTGCAATAAAAAAATCATGAGTAGTAAGCTTTCGCTGCTCGATGTATCTTTCTTTGCTTG
Source organism: Omphalea diandra (assembly GCA_949677035.1). Lineage (NCBI taxonomy): Eukaryota > Viridiplantae > Streptophyta > Magnoliopsida > Malpighiales > Euphorbiaceae > Omphalea > Omphalea diandra. The sequence continues at coordinate 11,581 of CATIWR010096918.1, read as the reverse complement.
TATTGAAATTCTATGAATAATCAACTATTTCGAGGAGGCAGTTTTATTTAGCAAAGGAGTTGACCCTTAAAATTGTAATTTATTGGAGACTTAATTTTCAAGTGAAATCTGATATGTTTTGATAGAAGAGATAGATTCAACTTTGACACATGAACGATTGAACTTTGACACATGAACAATTGGGTAAGTTTGAGTGAGTAAATATGCCATTGCCGGTGTTAGGGAAATAAGTAAGTTTTTTTTTTTTCTTCCCCTCTTTATGTAGAATGTAACTGCTAGATCGTGCTATTATTTGTATACATTTGGTTTTTTTTTCCCCCCTGTATTACGATAGTAATTGACTAGATTAGGGGCGTTCATAATTGCACAAGTAGCATAGAAATGTGTTCCAAAACTCAGAAACATCTTTAACTTACACTAGAAGATTAAACATTGTCATCAGCAATGAACTGTAATTTATTGGGTTGGTGGTGTAATACCGTTCTTCTTGTATCCCACATAACAAAGATAGTTTTATTTAAACTATTTGCCTTTTGTAGTTCTGGCCTGTTCCTTATTTTCATGGTTTAGTGTGAATTAGCTCAGTTGTTTTTCCACTTTTGTTGACTGTGTTGATATTTGAGCTTAATATTTCAGGCTTTTGTTCAAAGATGTTATTGGTCTTGCTTGTGGGGATTTTGGCATGGGCTTATCAGGTAACCCAACCTCCTCTACCCAAGACTTGTGGTTCTCCAGGTGGACCTCCTATTACAGCACCAAGAATAAAGCTTAGTGATGGGAGACATCTGGCCTACAAAGAGCATGGTGTCTCAAAAGAAGTGGCTAAATTTAGTATTATCTTTGTCCATGGTTTTCAGTCTTGTAGGCATCATGCTGTTGTTGCCACTCATCTTTCACCGGTACTAATTGCTCGTCAATCTTTTCATTATTATTCTGCATCCCTTTGAATCTTTGAGTTTGATGTGTCAATAATTAGTATTATCTAACTCAGTGTTGGTTTCTTTCAGGAAATTATTAATGATCTGGGCGTCTACGTTGTGTCCTTTGACAGACCAGGTTATGGAGAGAGTGATCCTCACCCAGAACGAACATTGAAAAGCTTGGCTTTGGATATTGAAGAGCTTGCTGATCAATTGGAACTAGGATCCAAATTTTATATCATTGGCCATTCCATGGGTGCGCAGTTGACTTGGAGCTGCCTCAAGTACATTCCTCATAGGTATTATTGAGCTCAGCAACATGAGCTTTATAAATGAGTGCAATAAAAAGAATTAAAATGATGTATGTGTGTGTAATTTTTTTTTTTTTTTTTGGAGGACATAAGTTAGCCACTTGTTACTTCTTACTTTTTTCTCTGTACCTTATGTTATGTGATAGATTTTTTTACTACTTGTCAGGCTAGCAGGAGTAACACTATTAACTCCAGTAATCAACTACTGGTGGCCTGGTTTTCCTACAAACTTATCTAGAGAAGCCTACCACCAACGGTTTCCAGCAGACCAATGGGCACTACGCGTTGCCCACTATACCCCCTGGCTAACTTATTGGTGGAATACTCAGAAGTGGTTCCCTGGTTCTAATGTTATAGCGTGTAATCCTGATGTTTTTTCTCGGCAAGACAAAGAACTCACAGAGAAGCTCAGGCAGGACAAGAATCATCTGGTAATCTTCTTCTTTTATGTACAAATTTTATGTTCTATTATTCTTGCATCATTGGAAAGAAAGTACCATCAAGGCAATTAGAGGTTCCATGAAATAGCATTGGTTATTAAATTAAAGAATTATTATGGTTCACTATTATTGTTCATCTCTCTTTTCAAGTTGTTCAGAAATTGTGGTTGATCCTGATATTATAAGTGGCAGCATCTGTTAGAGACGAAATTTGGATTTTGGTTGATACATAAGCAAATACGTATATATATATATATATATATATGGTCTTGAATCATTATTTTTTTATGCTAGTTTGAGGCAAAATCATACTTGTGAGATCTTTCAGACGGGAAAACTGTCAATGAGGAGCACATAGTATTGCAATATCCTTAACTTCAAACATGTGGCTCAATATCCTGATTTTTTGGTTTTGTTCTTCCTATCTGATTCACGCTTAATTCTGAAGTAGAGTTGATGTCCTGGCCCGATAAGAATTTGCATTGCTCATCAGCCATATTATTAGAACTCATTGTGTTCAAGAAAGTTTCATTTCAATTGTAAATACCCATTGGAGTTACTGCAATTTCCTTATAATGAATAATGAGGCTCATAGATGGAGGATTAAAGAGGCAACCAAGAGAAATCTGCCTATCCAACAACCTGTTCATCTAGTCACTACCTGTGGTTCTATGTCAAATAAATTTACCCTTTTCATCAGTGAATGTGTTGGACCTAGGAAAAACTTATCATGTTCCTTAATCTAATTATTTTAACTACCACATTCCTCCTGTGGTAATATTCCTGAAAGCTGCCATTTTGAAATTCAGTGACTGAACTAGGAAAACACCAGTTATTGTGGAGTTATCATTAGTGTTTCTGAGTGTAAGTAACCTTCATGACAACCCCCACCTTGAATTCTGGAATCCATTGCAAGCTGTGGACAATTATTGTGTTTTTTTTTATTGCTATCTCTTTGTTAAGAGAACTTACATTGTATGGAATTCTAATACGTCCAACTTGCTTGATGGGAACTTTAAACGGTTTATACATTTTTAAGAACCGAACTCCTCCGAACATTTGTAATTATATTCTCTCATTGCCTCTTGAAGTTTATCCTTGAGATGGGGGTTTATAAAATTTTTAAAAAAAGCCCTTGTTCTTTGAATTTTGAGAATTTATTTTTCCCAGCATAGGATTTCAATAGCATCTGCTAAGAAAGAGGATCTCACGTGCCTCTTGCTAATGGTGCACTTCATGAATTCGAGGCCTGTTTGTAGACTGTCAAGAAAAAAAATTCACATCTTTACCCATGCCTCTAGTTAATGGTGAAATTGACAAGTTCTAGGCTCATTAATAAGTTTTTGTGAGAAAAGATCAAGCTCGATAACCTTAAATGTTTAATTCTCACAATAGTTCCAAGATATTTTTCTATGCACATAAAAGTTGGAATTGGCTTTGAGTATTTGAATGTGTGTTTGTACTAGCAGCAATAACAGTTAGTACTCTATAAATTCTGTGTACTTCATGTTTTCATATTTTGGGTTACTAATCCTGTAACTTTACCTGTCTGCTTGATATTATTTTTGATTTGTAGCTCGTTTATGAACAAGTAAAACAGCAAGGTGAATATGAATCTCTACATCGTGATATGATCATTTCTTTTGGCAACTGGGAATTTGATCCTATGGATCTGGAAAATCCATTTCCAAATAATGAAGGTTCTGTTCATCTATGGCAAGGAGATGAAGATCGTTTGGTGCCCGTTGTGTTGCAACGCTACATTGCTCAACGACTGTCCTGGATTCAATATCATGAGCTACCAGGTGCTGGCCACTTGTTTTCTTTCGTTGATGGAATGGTTGATGAGATTATAAAGGCAATGTTAACTGGAAAGTGGTAATTTCCAATATTGGCTAACACAGATCAGAGTTTTTGGTTGGTTTCTTTCATTTTCCGACCTGAAAGATTAGAAATTTCCATTCCTCATTTTTGTTGTACAAGAGAAACTTTGTGCCGGTGTGGAATTTGGTTATGTTAATGTTATTACTGTTTCAATTTGAACAATGACTGCCAATCTGGGAACCTTGTTTTGAATTATTTGATCATCTCTGAGCTTTTGAAATGATGAACTGGGTGATACTGAGGACACCAATCCTCCGTTTAGATGATGTGCTCTGATGTTATTAACAATGCATTTCAAAAAATGGTCTGTATAATGCTTCTGGTTGATTAATAACCCTTTCACAGATCAACCATAAAAACCCTGTTTATTGGTTAAAATTTTGAACTTAATTACATGGGTATGTTATCTTTTACATGGCATTTCTAGTTACTAATACATTTCTTCTTACAACAGCGATAATTCAGCATGTAAGCGCGCAAGTTAACTGAAGAGATATCCAATGCACAATTTAATAGATGACCAGTAGAAATTTAATCATGATATGATATGATAAATGATGCTTAGAGTTTTTGTGGAAGTGATGCTTGCAAGATTTGTGGAAGTGATACTTGCAAGATAAATTGCGTTCTAGTGTTGAATCTTGTTTTTAAGTAGACTTTCATGGTTTTGATTGTCATTTTTTGTTAACAGCTTGCATGAACTTTGTGCATATAACTGATGGCATGTCTCTGTTTATATGCATGTCCAATACCCATGGAAAATTAATATTTTTTACACACTATTATGAAATTATTAAAATGGTTATTTTTAGGTTGCGCATATAAAAATTATAAGAAGATTAATATTTCATATATCATAGAAGAAGACACTTGACTGTTGAATTATTAATTAAACAATATTTTCATTTATGTACTATATCACATTCTTTTTGTGGAGAGAGTAGCAATTATCATCATACTCTTAAATAATGGGATGATGCTGCAAATGAAGTATGGACTGAAGGCTCTATGTTAAAGATAAAACCAATATTTATTGGATTAATTAAAAGAGACAAAAGGCTTGATACTGTCAATTTACTCGAACATATGAAATACTACTTTATATAAGACAACCAAACAACAATTGTGTATATATATATATTAAAGTACCACTGACTTCAAAAAGCCATGCTATGATAATTAACACACGTCTACTAGAGAAAAAAAAAATCATAGAACAGATCACAAAAAACATGATTTCATAATGTTGCAAGTTGACCAAAATCGTTTCTTTATTTGCATGCCTAATTACCTAATTTTTTTAGGATCAAACTTTCTTCTCATCATTCCAATTTGCTTAGAACTCAAACCAAAAGCTTTCTCCAAGAGCTCATCATCAATCCCAGACCCAAAAATGGCAGATGGGATTTTTAGGTTTCCTGGATTTTGGCTATTGAAACTTCCAAAAACAGTAGCACTCTTGTCACCAACATTCATTTGGAAGTGGACTAGGCCTCTAGGGAAAACCATGATCTCTCCTTGTTCAAGAACTCTAGCAAAAACCCTATTGTTGGAATCAACAAAACCTGAATAAACACTTCCTTCCACCACATGAGTTATCTCAGTTGCCCTAGGGTGGAAATGTGGTGGATTAATGGAACCAGCCTTAAGGTCAGCTCGGACAAATGACATGCCTAATGTGTTAAGGCCAGGGAAATTTGTTGGGTTCACAGGAATGGTTGCAAGGCCCGTCTCCGAGAAGTTTCCCCCAGCTCTCATGCCGGAAAAGATGAAATCATCGGTGGTTGCTTCAGAGGAATTTTTGCATGGGAGGATAGTGAACCTAGCAGTTCTTATACTACCATACTTGGGGTTTGGAATGCAAAAATCTTGAATTGGGTCTGGGTCTGCGGCCAATGCCAACAGGAATTGGATGGAAAAAACAACTAACAAAACGTTCAATTGTGAGGACATTTTTTTGGTCACACTATATGCTGTATAGTGATGGGCTAGCTACATTTCCAAGTTTTGCTTACATTTACAGGAGCTCCTTGGGTTGTGAAACTACTAAATTGCCCCTATTTTTTTGGTTAATTTATGAGTCGATTGTTCATTGCTAGATAAAAGCACATATATAAGAGATTTAATATATTCAATTATGTTTTGTCTTCGTGAATTTGAGGCATATATTATGTTAATATACTATTATTAATAAGAGATTATATCTAACCACCTAATTAAATATGTTTTTTGGTATTATGTTAAGTTCAATGTTTTGTTAATGTGAATGTATTTTTATATAAAAAAATTATCACTTTTCGAATCAGATTTAATATATTTGGTGTCAATACGATTTGTTATGAGTTATAAATTCTGATTTTTTTTATTTTGTTAGCAACTTTTATTTAGTATTTCATGAATAAGAATTATTTTCTTTTATTTTAAAAAATTTTAATTTCTTTTTTTAATATCCTACTCCTTGATTATTTCCTTTGTCAATATCATTTACTACATTATCATTGTTTGACACTTTTCAAATAAATATAAAATAGTAGTTAGATTTTTAAATAAACAGTATGTATGAAAAATTGTAATAATTAAACCTTTCGAAATAAAATGTCTTTAAAGAATTAATACAGTGACATTATAATACGTCTTGAAGCTATTCGTTGGTTAATTCATTTATCTGAAAAAAGTTCACAAAATCAACTATAATTTGTTTCAAGATAATGTAATTAAATTGTATCTTTTGATGGTTTAGAGACATGTAGATTCTTGAAAACGCGGCAGTGGCAGCTGCAATCATTGCTCCTTCGCTCTTTCTTTGATATGCTCAAGGCACGCTCATGTTTAGCCATGCATGCTTTTCATTTATTTATTTTTTTTAACCAAGCTTTCATTTAATGTTTAATACAAGTATTACTATAGGGCCAGGGAGAATATGGGAATTTTGCTATTATTTTGCTTCTTGGTGAAGGGAAATTATATGTGGAGGGTTTAAAGGATGATGTAATGTGATTATTTCAAGTGAAATGTTGGGGAGTGGGGGCAATGATAGTCATACTCAGAAGAGAATAATCAAAGTAAAATTAGAGTATGCGAGTGTACATGTTCATAATACAAGAGATTAACATTTTAATGGAATTTTATTATTATTATTATTGTTGTTGTTGTTGTTATATATGAATACAAATAAGATAAATCAAATTATTTCAAGTTAGAGCTATGTAAATTTTATTAATTTCAGGTGAATTGCAAATTAAATAATGAATCAAATTACAAAATAAATTTAAAGTAAAAATTGAATTGATTTCTATATTTTAAATTGAGTATCTTATAATATTATGTTTATTTAAATTAGAAACATTCCAATTTTATGGTTTAGCTTCGAACGTGTTTTCTATTGTTTTTTCTCTTTTTTTAGTTGAGGGTATTCCTCTTCACTTAGCTCATGTTGTTGTTTTTGATGTTTTGAACTCTTAGTCTTTAATGAATTTCTCTTTTTCTCAAAAAAAAAAAATTCCAATTTTATGAAAAAATAAATAGATTAAAATAAATCTCTTTGAAAGTGAAGTTAAATTAACATAAGAGAGAACAAGCAACAAATAGGAAAACTACACACCACATTCTGAAAGCATAAAATGGCTTAAAAAATACAAAATGATTAATATATACCTGATAATTATAGGGTAAATTGCATAAGATATCACATATCCAAGGGGTCAATTCTAAATTAATTACTTAAAAAAGAATTGGATTCTTGAAGTCATATAATTATTTAATTAATTTTATCATGATATTGATTTCAAATTATTGGTTAAATTAGATATTCGAAGTTAATATGACACGTTAAAATAAAAAAAAATGTTGAGTTAGTAAAAATAACCCTATTTATGCCACATGTATCCTTGTTAGCATATTCATCCTCCTCTCTCTCCACTCTCTCATCTCCTCTCTTCCTCCCTCTTGTCTCTCTGTGTCTGCTATAACAAAAAAAAAAATGTGCAAATTTATTGATTTCTCAATTTCCTTTTCCTTCTCCAAGACATACTAAATATTAGTAAATTATATTTGTTACAAGCATACTAACAAGAGCAATCACATCAATTAATCAATCCACCATTTTTAAGAACCCCAAATAGATATAATTAACCTTCAATTCTAACTCAACCCTCCAAAACTACTCGTAAAGTAACATAATGAGCAAGACATGCTCAATCTCATATATTATGAGGTTGATGGATAGTGTAAGTCATCCCATACAACTAGACATTTTCTTACATTTCTATGGTGTGCCTATTTAAATATTGCCTTGGACAACATACTGGGAAGAGCTGAGGTGAGGAGGGTTGATTTGTGTGTATGTTAATCAAATGTGTTTATTAAGATATTAATGGAAATTTCATGAAAGACAACGAATGAATTTTATTCAAGTAAAGCAACACTTATATACATGAACTTCCAATTAACATACTAGTTCTGTTATGATGACACGGTATTTCACTAATTACAAGGCTAACAAACTCTAACAACTAACGATAAATTAGTTGAGAAATCTAGCTGCTTCTGGCCATTTTCACTTCGTTGAATTGAGGAAGAATAAGCCAAGGTTTTAAAATTGCAAGTTGAATCATACGATTTTACGAGACAAAATCATGTGAACGAGTTAAAGCGTATGTAAAATTGAATTTGGTGTAAAATTAGGATGAAATCGTGTTTTCACTCATGAACTTGGTAAAATTGCGATTTTATTCACGTTTTTACCGAGTCCAGTTGACTAATAAAAGTGAGGCATTTTGTAACAAAGTAACGTGTTTTGTAATAAAGTGACGTTGTTTCGACTCTAGCAAAGCAGAAAACAGAAAGCAGCGATAATGAGGAACAAGTTGGAGAATTTTTTTAGCGATTTCCAGGAGCCTTGTTTCTCTTGTCCCTTTTTCGATTGGTGGATTTCCTGGAGTCTTCTTCAATTTGGAGCCTTGTGTCTCTTGTTCCTTCTTTGATTTGGGGCCTTGTTTTTTCGATCACGGTATGTATTTTGAGTTTCTGGTTTCTTCGATTTTGTATTGGGTTTCTGGTTTCACAGTATATAGAAAGATTACTACTTCTTTCTTGTTCTCTAGCAAAAACTAAACTGTGATAATTGTTTATTTACTGAGTTAAGTCTTGTTCATAAGTTATGATAACATCTTGTTTAGGAGAAATTCTAGTATGGAGTGAGTTCACCACGTAGGATGGTAACCAACCAATCACAAAAAGGCTTTATATAGTTTTCCTATTTTATCAGTGAAATTTTTGTATTATTTTTAATTCCATACCCAAGCGTATTATGTAATTTTTTCTAATTGGCTAGTTCACCACGAACTCAGTCCACAGAAAAATTTCTCCTTATTTAGGGATTGTAGAAATGTGTCGGTTCCTCTAGGCTGCTGCATGGATAATGGGATTCTTTATAGATATGTTGCAAAATAGTTTTATTCATGTATTAACACTAATCAAAATTGGGAACTTGAGTCTTAGTTATGTGGTTTACTGAATTGAATGGCTTAGAAGATGGAGAAGTTTCACCATCTCGTTGTGATGGATTGAGGGGTCATCCATTCACTTTTTTTAAAAATCTTATGTATGTATTATGTTTATTCATAGAAACAAGAAAAAGTGTTATACTACATGGATACTTATTGCCACTAGGAAGCATGTTGTATTACCTGTAATTTCCTACACGGTTCCCAATAAAATTTCTTCTCCACATGATGGCTTGAATGCTTTCATTAATGTATTGCTTTATTTGTCCATAATTCATGGCTTGTCAATTTTAGTTATGATGTTCCATTTAGTTTTATTTGTGACATCTGATGTGGTATTTTCTTTTGCTTTTTGATCTTTGCTGATTTTTTATCTTTCAAATATCTGTTAGTCTTGCTTTTTTTTTTTTGTTTTGCCTATTATAGTGTTTAATCCTGTATAATGTGGTCAAGTTTCTTGAATCTGATTTTATACAGGGACTTGGGAAACTCAAATTTATATGGGATCTAGTACCTGAACTTGGAAAGCTAGAGCACCTGCAGTATTTGTATGTTCTCCTTCATGTCTTTCACCAATAGTGTCTACAACTTATTAGCATAATTTTTATCTGATTTCTTTTTATAAAACTTATGTTTTATTATTAACTTAATGCCTATAATACTCATTTATGATATGTAATGCTCATGTAATCGATAAAACTTTTTTAAGGATATTTGTAATACTCATGTTTCTATAACTATAGTAAATTCAGTCGAAGGTTCAAATAGCTTACTCGTCGAAGGTACTCAATTTTAAGTGTTAAGTAAATTACTTTTACATGTTGGTTTGTTACTTGTCACTTAAAATTAACTTTGACTAAAATTTGTTACTGTGATATTATTTAAGTTACATGACTGACCCTTGATAATTAGTTCATTCATGCCCTATTACAAAATCTTTCTAAACCTCAGAGCCAACTTCAAAAGCCTACAAACCATCTCCTAACATAACATGCAAATTAGTCCAACAAAAAAGTAAAGCATTAAAATGATTTACAGTTTGCAGGCTCATACTGTCCCATTAATAGATGAAAATAAAAGTTGTCTATAAAGCTATCTACATGAGTGTCTATCTTTTTGTATGGAATCCAATTGCTGCCAAGAATTCATATTCACTATTTTGTGGTTTGTCTTTTTGAGCCCTTTACTATGATTGAATCCGAATCCAATCACTGCCAAGTGTCTATGTTCCATTTCTTTTTATAATATATTTCTAATATATTCTATTTTGTTATTTGGGTTGGACAATCTAATTTTTATGTATTATTATTAAGAGAGTGGCTAAATCATGTTTATTTTTTATTTACCAGTGATTGAATTCGAGATGTCTACTTCTAATTCTTCAAAGGCTGTTACTAAAAGAAAAAATGCAACTTGAAATAGATCAGATTTGGGATGACAATATGGCATGGATGTGGATAAAAACTCAAAGAAAGTTCAATATAAATTTTGTGATAAAATTTTCATTGGAGGGATTTTTCGATTCAAGCACCATTTAGTTTGTACCAGAAAAGATGTAAAGGCTTGTAGAAATGTACCAGATGAGGTTAAGAAGCAAATAATTACTATTTTAGTAAAAAATGTAAAATTAGCAGAGAAAAAAAGAAAACATTTTTATGACATCGATGAGTCAGAAGATGATGAAAATGAGGTATATCAAATTATGTCAAAGCATAAGAGGAAAAATACTATAGATTCTTTTGTGAAGAAAAGGACTAGTATGGTCGGAAGTACTCAAACAACTATAAATCAATTGATGAAAAATGAATTGAGAGAAGAAGTATGTTAACAAATTGCTCATTTTTTCTATATTTGTGCAATTCCTTTTAATTGTGTGAAGAATCCTGAATTTGCAAAAATGGTTGAATTGATTGGGAAATATGGTTGTGGATTGAAACCTCCATCTTACCATGAAATCAGGGAGAAGTACTTGAAGAAAGAATTAACTGTGACTGTGGAATTGCTTAAGGAGTATAAAGCTGAGTGAAAAAAAATCGGTTGCACTATCATGTCAGATGGATAGACAGATAAAAAGAGGCGTTCTATTTGCAATTTTTTAGTGAATAGTCCAAAGAGAACAATTTTCTTGACATGAATTAATACATCTAACATCTCTAAAACTGCTGACAAAGTTTTTAAGATGTTAGATGACATTGTAGAGAAGGTTGGAGAGGAGGATGTTATTCAGGTGGTTACAAATAATGTTGTTAATTACAAAGTAGCAGGGGATAAGCTAATGGAGAAAAGAACAAGGCTTCATTGGACTCCTTATGCCACTCACTGTATTGATTTGATCTTAGAGGACTTTGAGAAGAAACTAAAGGTCCACAATACAACAATCTCAAAAGCACGAAGGATCACAACTTATATTTGTTCAAGGACCCTTCTTGTTTCCATTTTGAGGCACTTCACCAAGAATAGGGATTTGATTAGACCTGGTGCAACTCGTTTTGCTACTGCTTATTTGACTTTAGCGTGTCTAA
>CATIWR010096912.1:0-21053 GCA_949677035.1 Omphalea diandra | reverse complement strand
GAGGAATACATAGCTCAGATGAAAGAACAGGAAAAGGAGAATGAGAGGAAACGGAAGGAGGAAAAGGTATTAAATCAGTTCAAGTCTAAATGAGTTTCCAACACTTTAAATGAATATATTACCTACCAATATTTTGCTATTGCAATACTTGAATAACCAAACAATCTCCTAATAGTGGGTAGTTCTGTGATCTTATAGTTCTTTTTCCATTTTGCACGTAGTTGGTGGAAGAAATTACATTTTGCATAAATGTAACTCTCCATTGCCCCCCTAGAATCTTTTAACATTGGGTATCTTTTTGGTACTTTCTTTATTATATGCATCTCTTGTTGAAACTGTTAAACCATTTGAAAAATCCTAGCCACTTGGCGGCTCTGTTTTGCTCTCCCCATCTAATTCTTTTTCCCTTTTTTTTTTTCCTCTTTGCAGTGGAACTCTAGCTGCTCTAGCCCTGTTATATATATATATATATATAAACTGTGTTCCCATTGTATCCATGTCTCACTATTTTTAGAAAATTCCGTTTCCCATACCTGCACTTATACCTGTATGAGTATCCTTGTCAGTGATTCATAGCATATAAGTTTTTATTCTATACATTTTCTAAATATATTTTGCATATTTTTAAAAATTTATATTTTCAGTATATACTTATATATATATTTTTTCACTTCTAAAAATAAAACTAGTATCAGAATCACTCCAGAATCAATCTGCCTTAAAATAATACAGGTCCTGCATGGATATGCCAAAACGGACCATACCTAGCCTATTGTTGTCCCTAGAACAAAGGAAAATTAGGCTGATTAATTGACACTCCATTAGATTCGTTATCTAGTTATATTCTCCTTTAGTTCTTTCTGATTATATCTCCATTTCCATTCCTGAACTTGCTCTACTCCTTGGCTCTTATGTGAGAATAAAAATTAGGTGATAAAGGATTCTTTATTCTTGGCCTGTTTTTCTCATTTCCTTTTCATATTGACCAAGTATCTAAGAAATGAGAATGAATGTCTTATTTCCATTGCTCCTTCACTCCCATTAACGAAATAAAATCTTAGTGAGTGTTTGGTTTAGCAATTAGAGGCCCGATGATAGCTTTTTGACCCAAATAGCTTGGTCAACCCTTTGGTCAAGAAAAAAAAAAAGCAGGTAGTTATGAGGGGTACCAACAACTTTTGACTCCCAAAGCTCCATTTTGGAGTTTTTCCTATCAGCTCGTTGTTGGATTTGCTTTGTCATATTTAGACTATCATGCCTCTTTAGAAGTTATTAATAACAATTTTTTTCTCCAAATTAACTTTTTATGTGATTGCACAATTTTATAGTTAATAAAAAATAAGTGTATTGAAACTATTGTGAGAAATATTTTGTTAAGTATTATATTTATATTTATAGGCCAAACAAATTTTTCTGTTACAAATATATATTGAAATGGAAGTATACCTTCAATGGTTATTTTACATATGAATAGCAACAATTAGCAAATCTTACCAAATGATTAATATTTATCATCTAATAACTATAGTCCCTTAACTACTAGTTATTAGCTCACCAACAACTAAATCAAACTGACCCTTAGTCTAGCATAGATTTTCATAGAGCAATCCTAGGTTACCTAGAGTGTGGATTGCTCTGGTACTTGGGACGAAAATGCAATATGCCCTCGCCTAAAAATGTGGTACGATGGGAGTAAGCTTGTTTTGGTTTTTTTGTATTGCTAAATCAGAACAGACTACAACTATCTAGATTGCATACATAAAAATCTTGTGCTGGATTATTATAAGAATTAACAATAAAGATTTTGTGATAGAGGAGTGTTAAATACTCTTTTTATATTATCTTCTCTTTACGTTCTCCTTATTATAATGACATGTGACATGATCTAAAATATAATTGACAAAGTAGGGATTTAGGTATTTAATAAAGTTTTCATTGCAGTTAAAGAATATACCAATAATGTCATTTAAATCATGCCACTTGACACTATAATAAAGAGAAGGTGAAGAAAATGAAATATAGAGAATGTATCTAACACTTCTTTTTAAAATATCCTATAAGTATGATAACTTAGTTTCAATTTTCAATAAAATGTTCTGACCGCTTCAAAGCTGTAGAAGATTATCCAAATCCCAGATAATGATTACTTTATTTGAAACCTTTATGACTAATATTGGCTAATTCTATCCTGATGCTTGTCTTACACTTTGGAATGCTGTTTTCGAGGATTCCAATTCACTAATGTTCCATAACCTGGATTGTGTGATCCGGAATGAAAATCGCCTGGTGTGGAGGATGTTGTGGTAACATTGCATTCTCTTTGTTACTTATTGCTATGGTTAGCACCAAACAGATTTGCGTATCTGGTAGTCATATACTGACTTTGAAATTTGATTTGGGCACATGGTTGGATTTCTATAATTAAATTATTGATTAGTGTGATAAAAAAAACTTAATTTTCTCAGTTCTTATGTTCTGTAGGCAAAAAAGGAAAAAGAGAGAGAGGAAAGGGACAGGAGAAAAGCAAAGCATAGAAGGGACAAAGAGAGAGGACATGAAAGGGAAAAGGAGCATGTAAGAGAGGAAGAATCCAAATCTGAGAATGTTGATATAACAGAAGATTATTTTTACAATGATGGCAAAAGATCAGGGACTGACAACAATAAGAAACAAAAAAAGAGACACTATGATTCTGCTGATGATCTAAATGAGAGTGAGAAAGATCAGTGTAAGAGTTCCCACAGACATAGCAGCGACCACAAAAAATCAAGACGGGTATACTCAGATTTTTTTTTCTCGTGTCAAATGGGTTGCCTTTTTCCAAGATTGTTTTACTTTTAATTCACTAATGTATTATGTGTTCCTCTTCAATTCTATTTGTTGATAATTGTTGCAGCCTTCCTCCACCTCCATTCCTGATTCAGATGGTGAAAGCAGGCACAAGAGACATAAAAGAGACCATCGTAGTGGTTCTAGTAGAAATGGTGACCATGATGAGCTTGAAGATGGAGAATTTGGTGAGGATGGGGACACTCGGTAGTTATCCAACGGATTGCTTTTTTCTTTAATGCTTTATCTGTATCGGAAGACGTTTGTTTTTGGTAACATACTTTAATGTACTTTAACTTACTGTGGTCTCTACCTGCAACATTGTCTTCTTTACTCAGCCCCATATCAATGTCACAGTACCAGGCTTTTGGGTAATTTTTATAGAAGTACTGTTGCATGTAAATTGTTTTATAACATTGAGAAATAAGTTACGAAAATCTGAAATATATATGATATTGAATGGAAAACAATTTATGTTTTCAGCTATGATGATTGATAAAATTGTTACATCTTAAGCTAGGAGTATGCTTCCACCAGATTGATTAAATATGGAAATAAACAAAATTTTAAGATATCCTTTTTTTCCCCGCTTTTATCTTTCATCCTTTTATGCAGTTGTTTGGTACACTGATCAAAACTTGGAAGATTGAACATATTCCTTTTGTGGGTTTGGTAGGTCTGATTAAGGTTTTGATAGAACGAGTCCATGATCCTTTCTACTTGGAAAAGACGGGATTAAGGAAATGAACATTTGTATCTTGGATTTTTTTAGAATCTGGAAAATAATTGAGCTCGTACAAGTAATCTATTTTATGAGATGAAGATCTTTTGAAAGTGGGTAAATGAGGTAAGGTAACACTTAAAGGAATATTAGTAGTAGTTTGGGAAAAAGAGGATTCTGTTAGGGATTCCATGAAAAGTAAGATGACCTTTGGTTCTACATGTGTCACCTAGTGGATAAAAATATTTTAAACTTTTTAAAAAATGATAAGTCACTAGTCCAGTTGATTTGAGCACGCTGAGTCGAATTATTACGCATTATGTAAATGATCATTTAACTCAATAAAATGTATCATACAAGAAAAACATGTTCACTTTTAAGGATCATATGCCTCTCATCCATTAACATAACACAAAAATTAATATATAGATTTTGTCATAAATTACCATAACCCTTATAGGATTACAAATTTAACATCAATATTCATACACATATTTCAATTTAAACATTCACAGAGTACTGAAGAGTTAAAAAACACACCATTATATATTGTAAAAACATCTATTAATTGTTATATAACTAAATATTGGCTATCTAAGATATATATTAAGTTTAGATGTAAAGTTTGTGATTATATTTAGTGTCAGAAACTGAAAATACTTTGATAAATTATTAATAGGAGCTCAAACTCTTAATTATTTTTTATAAAACAAAAAAGCAATTTTTTTAGTCAAATTTAGTTTATATATAAAAAAGGCAACCCTCTCAAATATTTAATTTTTCTAAATTATTATATATTATTGCATGACTTAGACTTTGAGTATATTCCAAGAAGAATTGTTATTTATATCAATTACTTTTTCCTTTTTCGGTTTATATTCATTAATTTTTTTTTAGGGATAATATATTTATTATTTTAGATGTACAAATTCAGGTAAAAGGAACTTTTCATTCTTCGTTGTAAACGTTTGTCTTAGGATAAAACCTTCTTTATTAATAAATAAATTCTGCATTACATGTTGGGTGTTTAGTCTAGTGGTATGATTCTCGCTTTGGGTGATGCCTCTCCTTATTGCACTATGCTGTTTTAGTCCCACTTCTAATCTTTTTGTAGTAGCATATAAAGGGTAAACCAAGCCATTTACTCGTTAAAATATAATTTTGTTTCATTAAATTAATTTTTTTATATTTAACTCTTTTGCTTTGTTGAGTTTTTTTTTATATTTGATTATAATTTTTATTACGTTTTTTTGGGATATCATCTAAAGTAATCAAGAATTAAATAATTGACAATTTTAACTAATACATACATTGATTTACCAATTACTGCACACATCAATTCTTTTATTTATTTATTTTTTGAATATCAAATATATTTTCTAATTAGTATCTCTAATTTATTTAATTTTAAAAATTCATTAAATATATAATCTTATCAATTTTTTGGGGAAAAAAAAAAAACTAGTCAAATCAAATATTGCCTAAACATTAGGATCCCAATTTTCTATTATTCTTTTGCTAAATATAAGTAAATCTTGCATTTTATCCATGTCACCACCTACATTTTCCAAAGCAACGAAAATTGTCTTCCACCTTATCCAACCAAGATAATCCATCTGCCACCACAAATCGTTACAAGTGGCACTCAAATCAAAAATTTCCTTCCCGTTGGAGCTCATTAGCCACAGATGCCCTTTAATTTCTTGTGGGGTCTAAAATCTTTGTTACTGAGCTCAATGTCCACTCCACCTGTTACACTTCTCCAACTTTCTAGACATATGAATGATCTCTCGTTCAGAACCTCTCTTCTTTTTAAATAGCTTGATCATGAATTCTCTGAGCTGCAGTCTTCAAGTTGTACAATGGCAGCATATCTTTTCACCACTTCACATTCTTCGTTATCCTCTAAGCATAACAATACCCGAAACCAAACCAACCCACGTAGTAGCACTACTACTATCTCATGTTCTTTAACCAGGAATTTTCTTGGCTATAAAAGACCAAGAAAATCCCACAAAGTTACCATCAGAAATGATCAAGAAAGTGAAGCAAGAAAGAGTCCATTTGTATCATCTTGTACAAAACACTCATTTGGACCAAAAACCCAGTTTTCAATTTCAATTGTGGCAAGAGAAAATTTATTGCAGACTGTTAAGTTCTCCGTTAAAGATGAGCAAGAAAGCGAGCAGGTTTCATCTTCAGTGGCTGTGGTTAGTGACAAGAATGAGGGTAAAGATTCTGAGCAAGAAGTGGAAATAAACAAAGAAAGTCAGGCAGAAGAGGAAAAAGATAAGCAACAAGAAACGGATTGGAAGACAGATGAGGAGTTCAAGAAATTCATGGGAAGTCCTTCAATCGAGGCTGCAATAAAACTGGAGAAGAAAAGGGCTGATAGGAAGCTGAAGGAGCTCGATAGAGAAAGCAGTGATAACCCACTTGTGGGGTTTTTTAATAGATTGGTTCGTGATAGTTTGATTAGAGAGAAAGAGAGGTTGGAGAAGGCTGAGGAGGCTTTTAAGGCCCTTGATCTTAATAAGGTAATTAATTAGATTTCTTAATAAGAAATGCTAATCTTGTTAAACTATCATTTTTTTTTAATCTTCGAAAAAAAAAGAGATTAATTAAGTGGGTGCTTTGACAGAAATAATTATTAATAAAAATATTTAGTTGATGAGATGATCTTTAACAATTAACAAACCAAAAGCTTTAATTATAGAGATGGCATATGATAGACCACTTCTATGAGGATGACATGAACTTTTATATGCACAAGAACTGAACTGAACTGATTAGTTCATTAATCAATTGTCCATATCATGATGTTGATTTGTGTCAAGAATGTTGTGATTAACTACAGTTCCTAAAGTTTAATGCTTAATTTAGTGCTATTATTTGTGAAAAATTCATCTTATTGTAGTTGTTTAAGTAGAAAGGTTATTGTTAAATGTACCAAAATTTATCTCATGAACATTTTATCATGTTGATATGGCAGTTAAAGAGCTGCTTTGGGTTTGATACATTCTTTGCAACTGATGTTCGAAGATTTGGTGATGGGGGAATTTTTATTGGGAATTTAAGAAGACCCATTGAAGAGGTTATTCCTAAACTGGAGAAAAAACTATCGGAAACAGCAGGAAGGGAGGTTGTTGTATGGTTCATGGAGGAAAAGAGTGATGAAATTACAAAACAGGTACTAAAAGATTATCTAGTTTCATATATGCATGCTTTGAAAGTAATTTAAAAGCTTTTCCACTTCTCTATGTACTTATTCTGTATGTTCTATAAATGTTTTGGCAGTTGTCACTAATTCAAAACTAGCAAACAAAGTAAGAAGATTATTATGGTTGCCTTTGTGTTGTTTTTACTTAAAAGATAACTGTTGTTTTTTCAGGCTTGTGTAGTGCAACCCAAGTCAGAAATGGATCTCCAGTTTGAATCAACTAAGCTGAGCACACCCTGGGGTTATGTCAGTGCTGTTGCTTTATGTGTTACAACTTTTGGAACCATAGCTCTGATGAGTGGCTTCTTCCTTAAACCTGATGCGACTTTTGATGACTACATAGCTAATGTTGTTCCTCTTTTTGGTGGCTTCCTTTCCATTCTGGGAGTTTCCGAGGTACATTTTCCTCAACTTCCTTGGAAATGCTCTGACATATTTTCTGTCTTAGTAGAGTATTTTTCGAGTGAAACCATGTCTGTTTTGTCTTGTCATTCAATGAAGTTTCTTCTAATGTTTTGCAGATAGCGACGAGGGTAACAGCAGCTCGTTATGGTGTTAAACTGAGCCCATCTTTTTTGGTTCCGTCTAACTGGACAGGATGCTTGGGAGTTATGAACAACTATGAATCTTTGCTTCCAAACAAGAAGGCTCTTTTTGATATTCCAGTGGCTCGCACTGCTAGTGCATATTTGACATCATTAGTCTTGGCAATTGCTGCTTTTATAGCTGATGGTAGCTTCAATGGTGGTGACAATGCATTGTAAGTTTTTGACCCGTTTTTTAATTTTCCTGTGAGGAATAACGATTCTGAAATGATAGAAATTGTACGTCTGCAACTATATTTTCTTCACATTTTCTTCATTTTAGGTTGTTACACATGAGAAACAGGAATGAAGGTTTCAGTTTGAGTCCTCATTCTTTACATATCAAAACAATAGCACTACTATGACATGATTTTATTTACACTTCACATTCCATTGTACTAAACAAAAAAAGTTGAGATTCAAGAACGCTATTGTAATGGTTCAGAATTGGTCTATTCTATTCCTTTATCTTGATAAGCTGCCTGGTGTCACCCTGGTGTCAAGTCCCTGTCATTGATTTGCTTTTTTGGTAAAAGTAAGATTAATGCTTAGCATTTTTTTGCAGGTACATAAGGCCACAGTTCTTCTACAACAATCCGTTACTTTCCTTCATCCAATATGCTATTGGACCTTATACAGATGACCTAGGGAATGTATTGCCTTATGCAGTGGAGGGTGTGGGCGTCCCCGTTGACCCCCTTGCTTTTGCTGGACTTTTAGGTGAGTCCCTTGGTAATTCTATTCTCTACCATTTATGCGATATTCTTTCACTGAGTATGATATGAGCCAATTTACTGAGCTAGGGAACATATTAGTTCAACGATGACTGCTGACGAAGTGTCAATCTTAATGCATCTACAGGAATGGTCATGACTTCTTTGAATTTGTTGCCCTGTGGAAGACTGGAAGGAGGTCGGATAGCACAAGCTATGTTCGGGAGAAGCACAGCCACTTTGCTCTCTTTTGCAACCTCTCTTTTGCTGGGTATCGGTGGTCTTAGTGGAAGTGTCCTGTGTTTAGCTTGGGGATTATTTGCAACCTTCTTCAGGGGTGGAGAGGAACTGCCTACTAAAGATGAGATTACCCCTCTTGGTAATGATAGATATGCCTGGGGCATTGTTCTTGGTCTTATCTGTTTCCTTACTCTTTTCCCCAATGGAGGAGGAACATTCTCCAACCCATTTTTCAGTGATCCTTTTTTCAGGGGTAATCTGTAGAAACTTACTTGTCTGATGCTGCATGTATGCATATACCTCTAAAAGGTTCCAATGATAGTTGTGTACATATTTCTTTTCAAGTAGTAGATGATGATGCCAGGGTGAATCATTCTCATTCATTCTTTTTTTTTTGAATATGAGATATGGATATTTTAATTTTAGTCATGTTTTTGTATCATGTTAGAACATTTTTCAAAATAATAATAAAAAATCTTAATTATATATTAATTTTGAAAATTAATATTTAATATTTTCATATCATGTTAATCAACCACTTTAATACAATATGAATTATATATATATATATATATATATATATATATATATATATATATATATAATTTTGGTCTTACAAATTATGTTATATAATTTTTGTGTCAAATAATTATTTTATTTCATTAATTTTTAAAATCACCACATTAACTTTGAAAAATTGATGCAATTAAAAATCAACTTAGAATAAAAAAAACAATTCTAATACAATATGAATTTATTTTTTAAAAAATTATTTTTGAAAATAGAAAAATTTGTTCATAGTTAATACTGTATAAAATTTGTTCAGTCAATTACTATATATATATATGTATATATATAATTTTGGTCTTACAAATTATGTTATATAGTTTTTTGTATGTGAGAAATAATTATTTTGTTTCATTAGTTTTTAAATCACCACATCATCTTTAAAAAATTGATGCAATTAAAAATTAACTTAGAATCAAATAACAATTCTAATACAATATGAATTTTATTTTTAAAAAAAATTATTTTTCAAAATAGAAAAATTTGTTCTTGGCAATTGCTATATAAAATTTTAATATAATATAAATTATATAATAAAATTATAATAGAATTGTATGGTCACAATGCCTATACGACACTAATCGATGACTAGCTTTTATAACTAATACATATAAAATTTACCTCAGATAAACTCTTTGAAAGGTAAGATGTTAATTTTTCCTCAACAAAGATGCCATATAAACCTGTGACTAACAAGATGTGTTGTGGTTTCAATTTGGGTGTGCTTATTTAGTTATTTCTTTAGATTGAAATCCAAAACTATTGAATAACCACAATGAAAATGTAAAATTTATAATTTATAATTTTGTTATTGAAATAAAAAACTATTGAATAACCACAATGAAAATGTAAAATTTACAATTTATAATTTTGATATTTTCTTTTATCATTTTCACTTAATTTTAATGACGATTTTCCTTTTCAAAAATAATATGAATTTTTATTTATAAATAATCACACAATAAAAAATTATGTCAATATAAAATTAATTTTTAATTTAATTATTAATAGCTTTTTAATTCACCTAAAAAAATATCATATATTATACTCACTATGAATATATTTCGGTGTATTCTATTAATTGTAGAGAATTATATCAGATATAGTATGATAACACTATAAATTAAAATTTATATTAAATTTAGATGACTATGTATTTTTATTAATTATAGAAATTTATATTAAATATAATATTATAATATAATAAAAAATTAAAATTTATATAACATACCAAATTAAAAATTTATATTAAACATAATATTCTAAATATAATAAAAAATTAAAATTTATATAATATACCAAATTAGATATGAATCATGGCTATAACTATTAATATATTTTGTGATCAAACAAAACAAAGAGCATGGATAATTTTAAAATTAATAAAATTATTTTCTTGAAATCAAATTGATAAAATTATTGAATTCAAAAGTCTTGGGACTTTTTATAAAATTGGAGGTTTGAAAAAAAAAATTAATAAAATGGGTGGATTTAAAAGATATCCATAAAATTAGGGTATTTTTTATTTTCCCTATAGTGTAAGTAGTGGACCAACAGAAGGAAAAAATTTAAAAATTAATTACCCTATAGTCTAACTAGCAACCAAAAGTAGTTTTAATTCGTCCCCTAGTTCAGTTAGAAACCTATAATTACATATTAATTTTCCCCTCGTCTTCTAGTTCAACTTCTCTTGGCTCCTAAGAGAGGCCATTACAAGCTATATTTTGTGGTTAAGTTTATGCCTGGACTTTTAGATCTGTGACCGGTAGTCGTTACTGATTTTGTTAGATCTGAGGGTTGTTCCTATATACTGCTGATTTAACATATCAAGTTAGTAACATTTTGGACTCCGAAATTCTCCTGTAATTTTAATTGCTAGAACTTTTTGTTTCAGTTACAATTTGATGTTCTGGAAAAAGGAATTCTGGAAATTTTCGTACTTGGTAATATATCATTGTGAACTTTCAAGGTTTCAAACTTATAGATAAGAAAGGTTAATGGCAAGTGTAATTGGGATAATCAAACATAAACAGCTAAGCAACATGTGTCCAAGGTGCCAGTCACGTAATCATCAACTTCTCTTAGCTTTCAAGTCAAGTGAAGATACTAATTACCATTTATCAAGTCTAATAAATTCTCAAGCATTTTGTACCTAACATGGGTTTAGGAATTATATTCCCATATCAATTCCTAAGCTTTAATTACCATTCAGTTATATTTTCTATCCAATTCCTATTATTCCAGCTAACCATACAACCCGATAAAGTACATAGGGAGAGCTACAATATGAAAAAAAAAAAAAAAAAAGAAGGCATGTCCTTATTGGATGGGACAAGCTTTCTCATGGAAGGTTAAATTCAATTCGAATGAGACAGCTGCTGGTAGGGTGATTCGAGGTAATGAAGAAGGCAAGTAGTTGGTGGAATATGACATTCGCATGGTATATATGTAATGCACTGACAGGAGAGTATTGAGGTATTCTTCAAGGATTAGAGGTTGTCTGGCAATCAAGATTTCTTAAAAAAAACAAAAAGATTTTGAAAGTTGATTTTTTCAGTTGCTATGTAAATATTGTGGTCCGCTGTATATGCCAATGTCAGGATCTTCTAATAAATGAATGGACTCTGCTTATCCAACATGCTTTTGGTGAGCCAATTTATCTTGCTAATTAGGCAAATGCGTAAGGTCGTGACGTTCAAGTTGGTAATGAACCTTAGGCAGGTTTTAGTTCATTTATTAAGGTAAAGAATCTAGGTGTCTCTTAGTTTAGAAATGAGTTTATATAGCTGGGCTCGATGTCCTCCATCTAGCCAAAAAATCAACATAATGAATAAAAAATATGTAGTTTTTTTTTTAAGATATTGAGTGAAAAAATTAATAAGTGTGAAGAAAAGATATAAAATAAAAGATAAATAGAGGTTAATTATTTTTTTCATTTAAGAGTTTTGAGAGACTTAAAGATCAAATTAACTTTCATTTTTTAAAAAAAAAAAAATTTAATTGAGGATAAAATTAATTCTTTGGCTCAATTAGTCATCACCTTTCATTATAGAACTATTTTACGATAAAATTATATATAAAATATTATGTGAAACTCACATATTGAGAGATGAAAAACTATTATTAATATCTTGAAATTTTATTAACTAAGAAACAGAGGCAACATTACAAAGGTGCATTGCAGTAAGTGGCAAAATCTCAGATCGAACATCATTTGATTATGAAAATTCTTCACCTGAGTTTTTGCAATAATTGGCTAGAAAGTGAGCCACATGGTTGGAACGCGAGGGAAAAAAGTAAAAGCAATAAAAGAAAATAAAGAACCCAATGCCACAGATGTCATCTGCCATTACTTCAAAGTCTGTGTCCTGATATGAGACACAGTAGGAAGTAACTAAAAATTATTTTCAGAAGGTGCACTATCAAATTTTTGAAAAATTTTTAGTGTAATTAAATAATATTTAATAATTAAAATATCAAAGTGATATATATATATATTTGCTACAGTACTTCACGAAGGGTGATTTTGCAATTTTTTTGACATCCAGCAACAGTTTTGATTTTGTGTCAACTCATTGTCTTCCACCCCTATTCCTCTAAAATGATTTAGGGTGTGAGTTTCATAGTTTTTAAACAACATATCATTAAAACTACACCATTAATGTAATGAAAAAGTGAGTAACAGTTTCGGTATTGAAATTTAGTTTTGGTGGTATCAATATTGGTTTCGGTTTTGTAAAAAATTATAAATGGTAATTGTCAGTACACTGTTTAATAAAACGTTGTGTTTTAATAACACATCAAGGTTTTTAGTAGCAGAAGCAGTCATTCTCCTCTCTTTAGTGTGTCGTTCCTTTCCTCTTTTTTTTTTCCCCCATTCTTTTTTCTCCATTCACCGTTTTTTTCTCATCTCGTCAATAGTCATTCTTAATTTTTCTCTCTTTTCTTCAACGCATCCTACTCTTCCTCACTTTTGTCTCTTTGTTTCAATTGAATCTCTTGCTTTTTTCTTTCCTTTAACACCCCTAATCTCAATTAGTTCGATCTTAACCAACTTCCTCTCTTTGTTTTGTTCTCTCATCTGAACTATTGCCATCAACTTCAAACAAGTAAACGATAACCGATGTCTAAGATGGAAACTTGTGATTCTAACCAAGTAAGTGATTTTTTTAATAATTATTTATGTTATTTTTGCACAATCTGAAGAATAAGTATAGAATCATAGAATCGACATGATTTTTGCACAATCTGTGATATACCAGATTGTTATTATTTGCTATCACATGAGTGTGCATTTGTGTTGTTGCTCTAAAGTACCAAATTAATAGAGCAACTTTTCATTCTATTATGCTGAGGTGTGAAGTTTGTTATAATGGAAGAATTTCAAATTCTAGTACAACAAAAATGTATCATGTATATATTTTTGTATTCTTTGTCAAAGATGGATATATAAAATAACACTGGAATTTTCTCTTTTGCTTCAAATACTTGTGTGCTTGAATCTATTCAAGAAGATTGGTTTAATTTCATCCATGGGACTGGGCTGCTTTGGACTTCTTTTTTTTCCTTGTTATAGCAATGATGGAGTCCTTCCTTGCTTGAGTTCATGAATTCCCTCAGTCCATTAGCGAAGAGTAGTTTCTTCTATCACATAAGAAATGTTTTCCACCCCTAAAACCTCTGTTATAAAGCGCATTTGATCGAGGTCTGCTTCTATTGCTATTTGTTTTCATTTATTGTGTGTTGTTTCTTAAACTTTCTTTGAGTTAACCTTAAGGTACCTAAAACCAAAAACATTTTCATATGCATAAGATTTCATATGTTGGTTTGTGTTGTTTTCATTTACATAAGATTTCATATGTTGGTTTTGTGTATTTTGGATGGATCTTATGTGTAAGACAATAACTTTTGCAATTTGGACATATGCATGATACTATAATGAGATTTTGCACCTTTTTTAGATGGCAACAAAATGATTTAGTCAGTTATTTTATAATTGCAAGTTTTAAAATGACTGATAATAAGTTTGTATGATTATTATAAACAGACTGATACGACTGCTAATCTAATGGATTATACCAATAAGGAAGATTATTTCAAGCTTCCCCCATTACCTCAAAAAATGGGGAAAAAAAGAAAGTTAATATCACATACTTGAGATCGCCTTGAGAGGATTAAAAGCAATGGTAAGATCAAAGCAAAATGCATATATTGTGGTGATGTTGTGAGTGCAAACCCTAAGGTAATGGGACAAGTTCAATTAGAAGTCATTATAGAACATGTTTTCATGTACCTAAAGAAGTTGATGAAACAAATCAAAATGTAATCAATGTGCAAAAGTCTTTGAGTTTTGAAAATGGAGATTCTGTTAGTAGTAGAAGTAGTAAGCGTGATCAAAAGCAAGTTAGAGAAGCTTTAGCTGGCATGATTGTATTGATGAACTTGCTTTTAGATTTGTAGAAGGAGATGGGTTTAGAGAGTTCATAACAATTGTACATCTAAAATTTGTTATCCCATTTAGAGTTACAATAAACAAAGATTGTTATAGTCTTTATTTAAGGGAAAAACATAATTTGAAAAAGTTTATTAAAAATCTGGTGGGAAGAGTAAGTATAACAACTATGCTTAGACAGGCTTCCAACAAATTAATTAGATGCGTGTCACTATCCATTATATTGATAATGATTGGAATTTGCTAAAAAAATGTATAAAACTTTTGTCTAATTGTCTCACATAAGGGTAAAGAGATAGGGAAAGCTATTGAGAAATGTTTGAGTGATTGGGGAATTGATAAAATTGGCGCAATAACAATTGATAATACTAATTCTAATGATGTACCTATTGGGTACTTAAAAGAAAAAATAAGGCATTGGGGTACTAGTATCATGAATTGTGATCATTTACATATGTGATGCATTTCACACATAATTAATTTAGTTGTGAATGATGGTTGAAGGAGATTAACATTTCTCTCAAAAGGGTTAGAGCTGCGGTTAGATATATTAAGCAATCACCTGCTAGATTACCTAAATTTAAGGAGTGTGTTGAGATAGAAAAATCAATTCTAAAAGTTTGTTGTATTTGGATGTCCCAACTAGATGGAATAACACATATAAAATGTTGGACACAACTCAAAAGTTTAAGAGAGAATTTTAGACATGAAGATGTGGATCCTTTGTTTGGAATTAAACTCTTAATAGGTGATGGAGAAAAAAATGAAGATAACTTTAGTGCTCTAGGAGTTGCAGATTGAGGGAGCATTAGAAGGATGGTGACTTTCTTGCAACATTTCTATCATCTTACTGTAAGAGTTTTTTGTTCTTTATATGTCACTTCAAATCTATTTTTTTCATGAGATAAACTCTATTCATTATCTCTTGAATGAATGAGTTCCAAGTGATGATATAGAGTTAAATGGCATGACACAAAACATGAAAGCTAAGTATGATAAGTATTGGGGGGACATTGAAAAAATTAACAAACTCATTTTCATTGTGGTGGTCTTGATCCTAGATTTAAACCTGAGTATATTGAATTTGGGATAAAAGAGATGTATGTGGGTGATAGTGAAGATAAATTATAATTAGTCAAGAGTGTGAGAGATGTCACATATGATTTGTTTAATAAATATTCTAGATTACATGAGGCTACAAATTCTTCTTGCATTAGTGACTCCTCAAGTTCTCAAGTGTCAACTATAAGTGAAGAAATTTCAAGTGATGATCAAACACAAAACATGAAGTATAATATGCAATCAAAGTGTAGAAGGATTAAAAATCAAAATGGTAGCTCTTTATCCAAGTCAGAATTGCATAAATATTTAAATGAAGAGCAAGAAAGTGATGAGAAGGAAGACTTTGATATCTTGGGATTGAGAAGGTTGAATAGCCTAGGTTTCCAATTTTATCTCATATGGCTCATGATATATTGGTTGTTCCTATTTCCACAATAGCTTTAGAATCAACTTTTAGAACAAGTGGAAGGATACTTGATGCATTTGGGAGTTCTTTAACTCCTAAAATTGTTGAAGTTTTAATATGTTGCCAAGGCTGGTTGCGTTTGTCAAGAACTTTCGACTATGGAGGAGGATTTAGAGCGAACGAAAAATGATAGTTCTTTATTCTCTAGTATTTATCAATTATAATTTTTATTTTCTTTATGTTATTTGAACCATTGGATACTACAACAATAACATGTGTTATTTTTTAAAATTTTTTTGCAGCAATTTCAGGTCATCAAATTAATTGATTATGTTGCTTTGTGAGGATAGATGTAGATGTTATTGTTATAATAGATAATGGTAATTATATATTCTCTATCATTTTTATTTTTTCATTTTTTTTAGTTTTTATTTCTTGATGAGAGTTTATAATGTATATTTACTGAAATTTATCTAAAAATTGAAATTTATAGTATATATTTGCTAGAATCTGGTGTATATATTTGCTGAAATTTAAAATTTGGAATATATATTTGCTGAAATTTGGGTATATATTTATGTATTATAATGTAAATTTGTTGAAATTCATCTTATATTTGCTAAAATTTTTGAATGTTTGTTGTATTATATTTGCTGGAATTTCTATTCCCCACATTTGCAAAGATTGGATGAAGATTCCCAGGTCGAGAGGCTTGAAAAGGACCCTTAAAGTCTGCTCCCATTTCATCTGCTACTTCACCCTCCCCTATAGCCTAAGAGCCATGTTCATTCATAATTTTCTCAAATTTATTGCGATCCCTCCTATTAGATGCTTTGGCATGAAAAACCTTTGTATTCTTATCCCCTTTTCTCATCCAAGAAAATTTTTGCAAGATCTTTGATGCCATAATAATTCCACTTTTTTTCAAAAGATCATCCAAGTCCCTTTTGATTTGCTGAATCTCTGATAGAATACTAGGCGAGGGATACAAACTTTGCATCTCTCCCAAACAAGGACATTTAGTTTTCAATTATATCATCACATTCCCAAAGGTACTCCTCCCCAACTTAGCCAAGTGTTCTCCACATATGGTAATTTTTTCTTTTATCCTAGCATAAGCATGTGGATGGGTCCATCCTTCAACCACCCTTTCTTTCTTCACACTGTTGGTGAGTTAACCACATTTGTTTGAATTGAAAGGGTCGTTTCCTTTCCAACCTACTAGCAGCAAAGTAACCAAAATCGAAAAAATTGATTAAAATTGAAGATTGGATAAAATCAATTCAATATAAAACTATTTCATATTATACAAAATTTCAAACTATTAAAATTGCACTATTTTATTTTAATTTTAAATTCTAAAAATAAATTTCATTACTTTATCATATATATATATACTTTTAAATTTTTTATTTATATATTTGTCAAAAAAATAAAAAATTATGCTATTGAATTAGATTGATCAAACTAATCAAACTTATCAAATCGAAAATTGATCAAGTGGCTATAATATTGATTCTGATTTAAATATGGGGGTGCTGCTTTAGTTATTTATTTAGGTTGAAATCCGAGACTATTGAATAACCACAATTAAATGTAAAATTTATAGTTTATTAGTTTGCTTTTATCATTTGCACTTAATTTTAGTGATAATTTTTCTTTTTAAAAATAATGAAAATTTTCATTTATAAATAATCATGCGTTAAAATTATATTCAATATAAAATTAATTTTTAATTTAATTATTAATAGTTTATTAATTCACCCCAAGAAGAAAAGAAAATGATCATATATTATACTCATTATGAGTAAATTCATATATTATACTCATTATGAGTAAATTTCGATGTATACTCATTATGAGTAAATTTTGATGTATTATATTAATTGCGGAAAATTATATCATATAGTATTATAACAATATCAAATTATATCACATATATGAGGGCATGTGAGGAAGATATTTTTTATTTATAAGAATCGAATAGTGGACTGATCATTTGAAATCTCACTTTGATTATGAAAAATGTGTGTGAATTTTATAAATTAAGATGCTTTATAAAAGTTTTAGAATTTTGTGAAGAAATATATTTATACCTAATCTATATGTTTGTGTTATATTAATAAAAGAAAACTATAAAATTTGAAATTTATATTAAATTTAAATATTTTTATTAATTATAAAAATCAAATATAATATTATAATAAATAAAAAATTAAAATTTATATAATATACCACATCATATTTGAAACACAATTATAACCAATAATTTATTTTGTGATCAAACAAAACAAAGAGCATGATAATTCAATCTGTTAAAATATATTAAAATTGATAAAAAAAAATTTTAAAAGTCAAATTAATGACATTATTGAATTGAAAAGTCTTGTTCTTTTGAAAGTGAGAATTGAATTGCAACGATTTTTCATTACAAGACAATTGACAAGTTCCGAGCGTTGGGATGTTGAAAGCGATTACAGGAATGGCTGACACGTGTTGGAATCACACGGCGGGTGTCCTCTTTGACGCAAAGTGTTTTCTGCTCCGCTTTCCTTCTGAAATCTCTCTCCTGTACAATGCCATTTTCCTTTATCCTCTCTTTTCACCTCTGATTCTTCAACCCAACTAAAATTAAAAATCTCATTTCAAATTGCGCCATGAAATTAAGGCTGAGATCTCTTCAAACCGGCGAAACTGTTAAATTACAAGTACCCAATAACTGTACTCTGCAGCAACTCATTGAAATCCTTTCTCATTCCGTCTTTCTTTCCTCTCCTTCTTCCCTTCGTTTCTCTCTCAACAGAAAGGACGAGCTTTCCTCGTCGTCGTCGGTCCAGGACTCTCTGGTCTCCCTCGGTATCACCTCTGGTGATCTTATTTACTTTTCTGTCTATTCTGATGACTTTTCACCATGTGTAGGGTCGAGCTCTGGCCAATCCATGCAAGAACCAGTTGATTTTCAAGAATCTAATATGGAAGGAAGACAAGAAACCCAAGTTCAAAGTCAGGGTCTTGATGTTGACTTTCGGGAACCCAGATTAGAAAATTGTGAAATTTCTCGAGAATCTGATGCTGCTGGTTCAGATATGACAGCAAAACTAGAAACCCCCTTTCAAGGTCAGGGTCGTGATGTTGAATTTCAAGAACCCATATCAGAAAAATGTGAAATTTTTCAAGAATCAGGAAACCCTAACCTGAATTGCTTGAATCAAGAAGTCTCGAATAAAGAAACCCGAATTCAAGATGATATGGCAAGTGAAGAGGAGATCGATGTTGATAGCGGGTCATTGGCTGATGATAGCGAGAGGATCACCGAGCCATATTTCTTGAAGAGGGTATTTAGGGAAGAATTGGGTGGTTATGTTGGTGGCAATAGGCTCTTATTTATAGCTGTTCATGCTGTTTTCTTAGAATCTGGTTTTATTGGGCTTGATCCAGAATCTGGATTGCGAGTTGATGTGTTTCATCTCCTGGAAGAGCAGTCTTCGAAGTCTTTCACTACTTCGGTTAGCTACACTCGCCCTGAACTTTTACTTGATGATAATGTCACTGAATCTGTCGTTTTAAAGTTTCAAACTTTGGGGCATTTTGTAAATGTTTATGGGTCTTTAGCCAAGAGTCCGTCGTGGTTGAATAAATTGTGCTTGGATAAGTATAAATTTGTGCCAGCTATTAGTTTCCTCTGGGCAACTTCTTATGATGATAAAAGTGATAAAGCGAATGCGAATGACGGGTCATATATGTATGACCCTGAACATGCGGTTTTTGAGTTCTGGAAACTTGTGAAGGATGAGCTTGCCTATCCGTTGCTGATAGATCTGTGTGAAAAGACTGGTTTGGCTCTTCCCCCATGCTTAATGCGTCTGCCAGCCGATCTGAAGCTCAAGATTTTGGAGTCACTTCCTGGTGTTGATGTCACAAAAATGGCATGTGCATGTAATGAGATGCGGTATTTATGCTCGAACAATGATTTATGGAAGCAAAAGTTTGATGAGGAGTTTAAAAATGACTTATGGAAGCAAAAGTTTGCTGATGGGGCAGGAGAACAGGGAGTGATCAATTGGAAAGCACGGTTTATTTCATCTTGGAAGCAAAAGAAGAAAAAGAGGGGAGGTTCTTTTCGACCCAAACCCTTGTACTTCAGAAGACCAATGCCTGATCTATATGTCATTCGTCGAGTTATAGGTGGTGACAATGACCTCCTGCCGGGCGGCCTTGCTGTTCCAAATGCTTTTGGACAGCATGGTCAAGCCACACATCGATTTCAAGCGAGGCGAAACTTTGTACCTAATTGTGCTCTTGGAGGATTCAATGCATAGGCTGGTGAGCTCAAGGTTTCCTTCAGTCTGAATGCTATAAACGGAAGAAATTGGGGATATTTTGGAGGTAGGTTGTATGTAGGTTAAGAATCAATAAGTATATTGAGGGAAGGCTCGTGGGCATATTTTGTGGTCATGATTATAGGGTATGTGTATACTACATATCTGCTAGGACTCTTAAATCTGTCATTGTTAGTTGCTACTGATTTTGGTTGATTTGAAGGTTTGTTCCTATGTATTGCTGATTTAACAGATCAAGTTAGTAACATCTCGGACTCCGAAACTCTCCTGTAACTTTGATTGCTAGAACTTTTTGTTTCAGTTACAATTTGATGCTTTGAAAAAGGAATTCTTGAACTTTTCATACTTGGTAATATATGATTGTGAACTTTCAGGGTTTCAACCTTAATTGGGAAAAGAAAAACAAAAAAAAACCTAATACTATGTTTGGATGAATTGTTTATAATAGAATGAAAGAGTTATTAATATGTTTGGATGGAGTGTTTATAATAGAATGAAAGAGTTATTAATGGAATGTAACGGATTGGTTTGGTTTGGAAAGAAAGTGTTAAATTATATTTATGTTTGGGATGATAGGAATGGAAATGAATGGTTTGAAATTAATTTTGTTTGTTTGCACTGAAATGGAATGAAATGTTAACTTAAAATTGACAAAAATACCCTTCTACATATAAATTTTTTTTTATTTTTTTATTTATCAAATATTTAATATTAAAATAGAAATTTATTGTTATTATTCGAAAATTATATTTTATTTTTATTCACAAAAAATATAAACAATTAATTTTTTATAATTTTAAATCAATGGTAAATATGTAATTTTGGTGCCCAAAATTTTCAAATCCATTGGAGTGTTTGTATTTTAATAGTTTGGAAGGGTTTGGGAGAGTTTACAAAATCTTTTCAAACCCTTCCATTT
>CATIWR010096907.1:0-12929 GCA_949677035.1 Omphalea diandra | reverse complement strand
AGGGGGAGCATCATACTTATTGTTTTTAAATTCACTTGTTTGAATGAATGATATACTTAACAATTTTTGTCTTAAGTATTCATTGAATCATATTACACTCCAACTTTATTTTTTTTTTCTGCATTATTATTACTTAGGATCAATCTAAGTTGTCAAAATCAAAAAGGGGGAGATTGTTGGACTAGGGTAGTTAACCCTAAGTCTTGGACCTCTTTTGATCTTGACAAAGGAGATTGATCATGTCTAATGTTTCAAATAAGTATTGTTTTGCAGCCTTAAGCTTTTATCTAAATTGGAAGTTGGATATAGCTCAAAATTTTTCAAGTATGAAAAGTGACTTCTAAATCGCGACCGCTACTTTGTATTCGCGACTACGATCTGTGAAGAAGCTTGCTAGAAAGCAGACAGGCGAAATCGTGGAGTTATTCTCGGCCACGATTCATCCAAATAAAGGAGTCCAAAATTGGCAGATGATTTCGCGGCGTGTGTCACGCCTTAGTCGCGATCGCGAATTTCGAAGTGACTCAAGAGGGAAGTAAGTCCACAACCACGACATGACAAGTGTCCCAGTAGACCGTTGAAAGTCAAATTTCACGGAGACATCTTCTTGGTAGCAACCGCGAATCGTAAAGAAGAAGATGACCATTTTTGGCAGATGAATTCGCGTTCTCTGTCTCGTCCTGTATAAGAAACCTCGCAACTGCGACTTCTGAAAGTAGGTGAAAGGCAACGACTATATTTTCTTGGTGAACTAATCAGAAGCTACCACGTGGACTAGTCGTTAGACACAAACGAGATTTTCCTTCAGGAATTTGGATTTTGCTACCGCTAATGAGTAGTAGCGATAGCGAATTGAGACTGTCAAAGCATTTAATGCAGAATCTGTCACGCATGTCTAAAAGATTTGATGAGCTATGATCTCCAACGTCTCTTTGGTAGAGTTTGGTAATAAATACTCCACTAAACAGTCATGAATAAGGTTGCTAAGAAATTTATTACAAGTAATTAAAACTCTCAATCTTTGCTATTCATTTTCTTTATGAAATTGTAAGTGTTAGGTGCGAGCATTAAACACCAGGTTGTAAGGTTGTAGTGTGAGCCTGCAAAAACACTTTAAGATAGGTTTAAGTGTGAGCATAGTGAAACACTTGAGTGAGGTTGTGTGTTAGCCTAAAAAACACATTGTTGTAAAGTTGTGTGTGAGCCATCAAAACACAAGTTGAGTGTGAGCTTAAAAACACTTTGAGATAGTGAAATACCCAATTGGTAATTTGGGGAGTGGACGTAGGGCCGATTATACTCGAACCACTATAAATCGTTATCTCCATTCTACTCATTCTTCTTCTCTTCTTCTTTGTTTTTGAAATTTTTATACACCAATTCAACCATCCTTCTTGGTGCCAAGGGACAACAATGTCTTTTACTTTTCAATTTTTATTGTGAGTGAAATTGAAATAATATGTAAAAGATATAAGCAAAACTACTTATTCAAAAGGTTTGACTAATACTATAAAATATGAATAAGTTTGGATATTAGTGTTATTACCCCATAATTTTAATAGTACATATAGCCTTTTAATATTTAATAATCTTATAAAAATGTTATTAGGGAGCAATTCTTATACATTATAAAAATTCATCTCAAATAAAATACTCCAAAAATGTAAACAAATTTTTTTAAAAAAATTTTAACAAATATTTTATTTGACTCTCAATTGGGTTTCTTTTTTTTTTTTTTTTTCTAACATAAAATATTATTAATCACCAAATAAAAAAAACAAAGAATACAAAATCCATTACAGGGACACTAGAAATGCGAAACTACCCTTATCAAACTTATATTCCTATTGTATATCTCATCTATAGGACAACTTTGCTGTTGAAAATTATAATTATTTCTAGCTTGCCATATACAATAGATAGAAATATTAAAAAATAGTCCTCATTTTTTTTTTTTTGAATTCACATTCTTCCTTTTGGCTTGCTTTAAGAACTATTTAACTTCCTAAAACCATAACAAAGAACCACGATTTAGCTTCAGCTCAGCAATCACTAATTTCCACAATTGAACAGTGAAAGAACATTTAAAAAAAAATATATATGCTGAACTATTTCAGCTTTATTATCACAGAAAATACACTTGTCATTCTCAGTTACTTCCCAAGATTTCTAGTTAGAAGCTTTTTTTTTTTTTATTGCTAACCAAAAGATAAAATTATGTATGAGAATTATTGCAGAATTCTACCGCAAATTAAACTAAAAAACTTTTGCAGAGTTACTTTTTACAGCCTCTTACACACTTGTTACATGGAACTGGCCATGTGTAGTTAGCTTCCAATAAACCTTATCGCTATTCAGCTCCTAAATTCGTACGGTACTTCTAACAAAGTCCCAAACTTGAGCTGTTATGGAATCAAAAGGATATGGTAATATGAAACGCTCATTTCTTATAAGATCCATAATGGTTGCTTTCTTAGACACATCAGAATCCTTTATGTTTATCCTAGAGAACTTCTCAATCAAAGACGGACCTTCCACCCATGAATCAAACCAAAATGAAATTGCATTCCCACTCCCTACTTCATACCGAAATATATTTTTCAGCACTTAATTTCAACAATTTCTTTCATATCCAACTATAGTCCCATAATTTTTGTGATTCCTTGAAAACTTAATCTTTTTAATTTTGTTGTCACCATCCACTGCGCCCACAATGAGGATTTACTAGTCAAAATCCAACATGAATAATAATGTTGCTCTAGAATAGAATATATTTGAATATTTTTATTTGTATAAAATGAATAAAAATAATATATAAAATCAGTCGTTACTACTAATATTATGTATTTTAAAATTCATATCAAATGATATTTAATAAATAAATTATTTTTATTCTTCAGACCACACTTGAATATGAAATAATGAATTATAGTAATAGACAATGAATGCAATAACTATAGAACTTGATTTATGTAAAAATAAAAATGAATTTAAAATAATAAATTATATATTCATTTTTTAAAAAATATCTATGCTTTAATAGAGGTGGTAATTTTTGGTCCAATCTGAAAATTTGATCGAATTTATTTAAAAATAATATGATCCGAAACTGAAGATGACCCAAGATTGATTCGATTCGGATTTCACCCAACTTGATTTAAATTATTTAAAATATATAAAACTTATTTAAAAATAAAATGATATTTTTATTTTTCAAAATTTGAAAACTAAGAGTGATCTAATAGGATTTAAAATTTGAAATGACTAAATTTAAACATAACTCAATGTGATCCAAAATTGACCTGATTTGACCTATTTCGCACTCTATTTTTTAACATAAAGCACCGCAAGAGTCGCATGTAGCCACATTTATGGTTGCTCCTTTAAATTTTCTATACTTTTTAGGAATGATGCATGGTAGAGTCGCATGAAGCCACATTTACGGCCGCTTGTAATCCTAGCTTCAATTTTTATTTGTGAATTATTTTGACTATTCGTGAGAAATAAGAGTTGAAGTAATCAAGTCTTTTTTGTCTAGCAAACACGACTCGGGCATATAAAGTATGAATGCTAAAAACTTTTTAACTATAAAAGAGTTAGCAATTACAATTGCATAGTAGAAAATGGCCATTAATAAGAGGTGCCGTCCTTATTACCTTCCCATGTTGTGCTTGTGCTGGTGCTTGGGCTCCTTCATCCCAGCCACTTGCTCGCAAAACTTCACTGATCGACTTGCTTTGATGTCCTTCAAGAATTCCATACAACAAGATCATTTTCAAATCTTGAGTTCTTGGAATGATTCTCTCCACTTCTGTCATCGACACGGAGTTTCACGTGGCAGGCAGCATCCTGACAGGGTCGTCGCCTTGAACCTCAACTCACATGGCTTGGTAGGATCTTTGTCGCTCATATTGGCAACTTATCATTTCTCAGGTACATTGATTTCCAAAACAATTCCTTCCATGGACAAATCCCTCGACAGATTGGTTATCTTCATCGGTTGCAATATTTGAAGCTCAGCAATAATTCATTGAGTGGCAAAATACCAATGAATCTGTCTCATAGCTCAAATCTTGCGTATCTTGATCTCTTTGACAACAAACTCCAGGGAAATATCCCTTCTGAGCTGGGTTCTTTATCAAAGCTTGAAGTTTTATGTTTGGCGAAAAATAACCTGACAGGAAATATTCCTCTTTCCATTGGAAATCTGTCGGATCTTCAGATATTCTCTCTGACTAGAAATGGGTTGCAAGGAGAGATTCCATTGGAAATGTCTTGACTTGGCAACTTAAGAAGTTTGGCATTTTCAGCGAATAATTTCATTAGCAAGATTCCGTCTGGCCTCTTCAACATCTCTAGCATTGCAAAATTTGAACCGGATTTTAACCAACTGAATGGCAGCATGCCCTCTAATATAGGCCTTGCTCTTCCTAAGCTAAGTTCTCTTTTATTGGCAAAGAACAGGTTTACAGGACCTATCTCAATTTCATTGCCAAATGCTTCTGCGCTTCAACAAATTGCTCTTTCACATAACGTATTTTCTGGCATAATTCCTAAACAATTTGGAGTCCTGTTGGTTCTTCAAGATCTAGAAATGAGTTCAAATCAGCTTCAAGATGACTTAAGTTTCTTTAGTTCTGTCACTAATTGCTCCAGTTTAAGAAGTCTTTAGTTCTGTCACTAATTGCTCCAGTTTAAGAAGTCTTATCTTACAATGAAATATTTTCAGCGGGACCATCCCTAATTCCATAACCAATCTGTCTAAAAGGCGGAGGCTATATCTCTAGCAAATAATCGTTTATACAGTGCCATCCCTTCAGGCATTGAAAACCTTAGTAATCTGAGATGCCTCCTGCTTTCCAGTAATTATCTCAGAGGCCCTATACATACTCTTTTTACGAAATTTCAACCTTTGGAAGTGTTGGATTTGAGCAACAACGAATTTAGAGGAACGATTCCTTCAATGAATAATTTATCTTTGCTGACAATTTCCCTCGACTTATCCGCTAATGCACTTACTGGACCAATTCCATCAGAAGTTGGTTTACTACAAAATCTAGTCCAATTGATTTTATCGGACAACAGATTATCTGGTATGATCCCAAGTACTGTTGGCAAGTGTTTGAGTTTGGACAGGCTTCACCTAGAAGGAGATTCATTTGATGGAGAGATACTTCAGACTTTAGGTGCTTTATGAGGTTTAAGAGAGCTAGATCTTTCACGCAACAATTTTTCAGGGCGAATCCCGAGTTCTTTACCTGAGCTTGACAGACTGAGCTATTTGAATCTGTCTTTTAATCAGCTTCAAGGGGAGGTTCCAAAACATGGAATCTTTCTAAATGCAGGTGCAGTTTCGTTGTCAGGAAACAATGGTCTTTGCGGAGGTATTGCTAAATTGAAGCTCACCTCGTGCCACTTACCAAATTCCAAGAAGAAAAAACCTCTCAAAGTAATAATTCCAGTGATTGCTGTTGCATTATTTTTGGCTATGTTGTTATCATGTTCCTTAATTTTCTGGCATCAGAAAAAAATTTCTAGAAAGAAAAATATTTCCTTGCCGTCATTTCAGAACCAATTTCAGAGAACATCCTATGCAGAACACTTCAAAGCCACAAATGGGTTCTCTGTGGCCAACATAATTCGTGTTGGTAGCTATGGTTCTGTCTATAAAGGATTTCTTGAGTAATTAGAATTACAAGTGGCAGTCAAAGTGCTAAACTTGCAACAAAGGGGAGCTTCACATAGTTTTGTCTCAGAATGTCATGCTCTTGGTAGCATTAGGCACCGAAATCTCTTGAAGCTATTGAGTGTCTGCTCGGGCATCAACTTTGAAGGCAATGATTTTGAAGCTCTTATATATGAATTCATAGCAAATGGGAACCTTGAGAAATGGTTGCATGCTTACGCTGTGGGAGAAGAAGAAGAATCAAGAAGTGTAAAACTGAGAGGCAGACTCAACATTGCTATTGATATTGCTATGGCAATAGAGTATCTTCACAATGGTAGCACATCAACAAATATACATGGAGATCTAAAGCCAAGTAATGTTCTTTTGGATGAGGATATGACAGGCGATATTGGAGATTTTGGCTTGGCTAAGATTGTCTCCTCAATTTCTGGTGCGATTCAACAGTATCCAAGTAGCTCTACGGTAATCAATGGAACTATTGGCTATGTTGCTCCAGGTACATATTTCTCTTTCTTAGCTTGTAAAAAAAAATAACGTTATTTAGGTTCAAAGAGAGAAGACTACACTGAGATCTCATTGTTATATATATTTCTGCCTTTCTCTAGTGTTTCTACCCCACAGATATATACACTATCCTTTTGCAGTGACTTAGAATGTATCTATTGGCAGAGTATGGGATGGGTGAGCCAGTTTCTGTAGAAGCAGATGTATACAGTTATGGGATACTATTACTAGAGCTGTTTACAGGAAAGAAACCAATTGGTGATTGTTTCACAGAAGTTCGAAATCTTCATTCTTTTGTTGAGAGATGTTTGCCTCACACAATGATGGACATTGTGGATGCAAACATTATCCAACTTGAAGGTGGAGGAGGAAGCTTCAAGGATTGTATTCCCACTGTATTGAGAATTGGAGTTGCATGCTCAATGGGACAACCAGGGAAAAGAATGGAGATGCATGACATAATAAGTGAATTGCTCAAGATCAAGAGTTATTATCAAAAGTTAAAGGGAAGGTAAACAATGCCCTTCCAGATTGGAGGTTCAAGCACCTCTCACTTTTAGTTGTTTCATGGTTTTGTAAATCATAACAAACTCCAAGTTGTTTCAAGTGTTTGTTAAACATAATTTATTTTTTGAGTCATTTTCATTATTTTGTCTGTGTGATATGGCTTTTGTCTGTCAATTTCAATGACTTTATCTATATTGTAGAAGAACAGCAGCAGGCTACTCTGCAAAGTTCAGCATTAGCCTGGTTGTAAATCTTATTGATATTGTAAAAGTGTCCAATAACTTATAGATATTATTGGAGTGCTGCTGTTCACTTTCTTGAATTCTGAATATTTCCACCTCACAAACACTTCTTATCCCATGCATAACCATCAGAAAACTATCACACCGTAAAACCAAGCTAGAATATATAACATTGGAAACCTTAAAATTGATTCATTTCAAACGCCGCAAAGGACTCAACTTGGAAATTCTAACAGATGCACAAAAACAAACCAAAAACTAACCAAATATCATTTTTATTATTAAGTGCACCGTAGGCCATATACTTCTCTATATCTAAACCAACACCATGGAGTTGCCCTGAGGCCTGTATTGCAAGGGTGGGCCCGCAGCAGGAGAAGGAGCAGCAACAGGACCAGTAGAATAAGGAGAAGAAGAAGCTGCATCACAATAGCCCCTAAGCACATTCCCTTCTTCGGCTGTGAAACCAAGGGAAGTAAGCATAGCAGGCCAGCAGTTATGAGTGATAATAGCAATAGAACGACAACAATCAGGCCCAATATCAGTCTGTCCATTAAGGAAAAAAAGAATGATCTCATTGGAGCAAGATTTTATCTCCATAAGCGCATTCCAGCAGTCAACAAGGCTACTACTGCTGCCCTCAACTCCAAGGTTGTTGCCTTCTGCAGGTTTTGTGAGAATGTCCCTAGCCCCAGCCCCACTTACTATGACCAATGCCATAACCAAAGCCAGAGACATAATCTTCAAAGCCATAGACGCAATTTTTTGGGTTTATTTGATGAATGAAGAATTGGGGTTAAGATGCTTATGTCGACTGTTTTTGGAGGTCATATAGAAAATTGGAGAGGAAGAGGGTAGGACATTCGGACTTGTAATAAAGATATGCGATTACTATTACAATAAATTTTGTATAACCGTCAACACAAGAAGGTTTAGGAGAAGATTATGAGTTTTAGCCATAAATTTATCATCATGAAAATCATCAAGACTTCTCTAACGCACGAGAGATTAACTGGCTAGCTATGAATTAAAAGTACCAGATTTATCTCTAGAAATATAATTTAAATTATTTAAATTTTTATCATTTCATTTAAATATATAATTAGTTTTTTATGTCTTTTAATATATTTTCCTGTCGTTGTATACATTTTATTTCATTTATATATTTTTCCTTTTAATTAACTTTCATCGTTTTTCAATTAATTAATTAATATAATAATATATAGTTGTTCGTAACTTATTTATTAAAATATTTATTTAACAAATGATAAATATTTATCGTAAACAATTTTTATAACTAATGACAAACACTTATCATAAATAATTTTTAAGAGTAAAATTAATTATATATACTAATATTTTTTTTATCAAAAATATTTAGTTCAATTGATGTGTGTCATATTTTACTCAACCGATGAAATTTAGCTTATTATTATTTTAATAAGGCTTATTAAAGTCTTTCTTATTAATATATATCTTAAATGTTTTTATTCTCTTATCTCACCTTTCATCTTCATTTTTATATATTTTTTAAAGGTCATTTTTATATATTATGCATATAGATAAATAAAATTATTATTTTTTTCAATTTTAATGTATTACTAATACTTTAAACAATAATAATTTTAAGGTTTTATTATATAAAAAATTCTACAAATAAAAATTTTTTAACTATAATTTAATAATTTTTATTTTTTCTTGATTCTTAAGTTTTAATAATCTATTATGGACTTAGATTTTGTGTGAATTTTGTCTTATCATTTTCTTATTGCTATTGAAGATCTTTTTAATAATTATTTTCAGTCATTAATTACTAAAACTTCAATAATTAAATTTTATTTTTGTACTTTAATTAAATTTTATCTATATTTAGATTAAATATAAATAAACTATGTTAGTAAAATTATATATATATATATATATATATATATATATATATATATATATAAGAATGCTTTAAAGTTGTATAAATGAATACTTAAATGAGAAATGTTATATATATATAAGAATGCTTTAAAGTTGTATAAATGAATACTTAAATGAGAAATGTTATATGTTAATTCATAGATGAGAGTTTGTCATTGTCTCACCATTATTATACATAATGGATTTCGTGTAATTATATTTTTTTTTAAAAAAATAGTAGAATATTTATAAATCTTTTAAAATAAGTGATTTTAAAAAATTCATTTCATATATGAAATATTTTTTTATATTATCTATTAAAATTAAAATTAACTAATTAATTTTAAAATTAAATATATCATAATTGATGCAATAATAAATATAAAAATTAAACATTTCATCATTACTTTAATACTAGTTGTCATTAGTAGATGATATAATAATATTTCTAAAAATTAAAAGGATAATTATAAGAGAGCTTCAAAATCATAATGTGTCAAACTATCTCCCCAAGCAAATGAATTGCAACATCCATTCCATCCGAGCGAAGGATACCAAATCGCCTCCGGCAACTTCCACTCAAATTGAAGGGACTTCAGGATAGCTTGAGGATTTTAAGTTACTTGGGGACAACATCCTATTTTGAACCAAAACTTGTTGGATCTAGCTTGTATTACACCCCCAGGATCCTTGACAAGATCAAGTAAAAGGGGGTAAAGCCTCCTAGAGGAATACAAGAAGTCCATTGGAGGTACTAATTACTTTCAATAGGATGCATCTCTTTGTGTGTGTGTGTGTGTATATATATATATATAAGTTTTCTAATATTATATTAAATAGTTTTTAAATTTATTTATTATATTAAAATATCCTTGAATTTTTTTTATTCAAATAAGACAACTTTGATTAAAGATTTCATTAAATTATTATGAAAAGTCCATTTTACTTTTAGTTTTCATTTTAATTTTCAACTCACCTTTCCATTGGCTAGGGTTGTCCATTGATAGGTTTGATAAGAATTTTGGCAAAATTAAATTAATCAAATTTTAAACTTATAACAATTGAATCGAATTAAAATTTTTTAAGAACTAAACCAAACTTGAATTGATTTAATTGATTTTGTTCGATTTGAGCTAATGTTTTTAAATATTTCTTGAAATTTTTTTTAATATAAATTATATTATTTTAATTATTTATATGCATAAACTTATTATATATTTACATAGAGTAAATTTAATTTATTTTTAAGTGCAAAATTTTATTTATGTCATTTATTTAAAATTTTCTTTTTCTAATAAAAATTTGATTTATTCAATTTATTCAGTTTTGTTCAATTCTAAAAAATTAAAAATAATCGAACTAAATTAATCAAAATTTTTGAAGAGAAAATAGAACCAAAATGATTTTAAGTTCGGTCAAATCAAACCAAATTGAGCCAGTCTATTCAATTCGATTTTTTTGGTTCAAACTATATAGTGGGTAGCCCTATCACTCACTCCTCTCTAGGAGTGCGCATTAAGTCAGTTTGGTTCGAACTAAACCACATTTCTATAAACCAAATAGATTAAATTTTATATAAATTAAACCAAATTGACCAAAATTTATGTAAAATCAAAATAAACTAAAATCAAATAAAATTGATTTGGTTTAGTTCGATTTTTGATTTTGAACTCTTAACGAGCTTTAATTGTGGTAAATTATTTTGGGCTTCTTATCTTTCTCACTCAATTTTCATCTTTGCCTTTAAATAACTTATTCTTATATTTTTGGGCTCAAATTAAAAGATACCGAAAAATACTCATAATTTAACACTTATCCCACAAAATAACATACATCAATTTCTAAAAATTAACCAAAAATACATACAACCTGCTATAAATTTATCACACACATTCATTATACATGAAGTATTAAGCGGTAGTAATCCAAAAATTACTTCAAAAACAGTCAAATCTGAAAAATAAACAAAAAAAAAAGAAAGAGAAATTGACATTCTACAAATTCATCACATGCTAAATATAACATAAGTTCAACATAAATTCTAAAAAATTACAGCAGCTATAACTTCCACTATAGCTACAAACATAAAATTTGAAAAATTTAGGCACAACTCTATTCAAGTTCATCTAGTTGAGCACAAAATTCACATTTTGTATAAACAAATAAATAAGTTTAAAGATTAATGTGTAATATCTTTTAATTTTTCAAATTTCAGAAAAACAAATTGCGCATTTTATATAATGAAATTCTGCAAAGAAAATTCTGCATTTAGTAAAATTTTGTAAGCTCTGCTTTTTCTATATTAAAATTCTGCAAATTCTGTATGTCTTGCGTGTTCTCTACTAAAATTCCGCAACCTCTACATTTTTTATAATAAAATTCTACAAATTCTGCTCACAGAATGAAATTATGCAGAATAATAAACGATGCACTTTCTATAATAAAATTCTGCAAAAAAAAAAATTATGTAATTTCTACTTAATTGAATTTTGCAAATAAACTCAATACTTCATATAATCAAATTCAGAGTCAAGATCAAGAATTTGAAAGAAAAAAATATTTCAACCTTCAAGGATCATTATATAAGAAGAGAAAAGAACTCACACTATTACAGAAACAGTTCATGAGTCCACTAAATTTTCAATAGCAATACTTTGTAATCTTGAAAAATCAAAATTTACATAGATCAATCTCTAAGAAAAAAAATTAATATGAAAAAAAAAGAAAGAAAAACAATTCAAGAGGCAGCTTATTACCTATTTCTGACAATTTCTTCTGTCTTTTTCAATATTTATGTGAAGTGTAGATCGATAAATCTAATCTTGAGTGCAAAGGAGAAATTGGACAATTTTAGGAGTCAAAAGAACTCCTAAATGGATCTAATATTCTTCCTTCAGCACTAAATGTCGACTTCGAAGTAACAATTACCGACACATCATGATCCACTGAGGAGTCCTCTCTTTTTCTCAATGAGCAATATGAATGCTTTCAACTTCTCTAGTTTTGGAGACCCACCACCACCATAGCACCAACCAAAATGATCAACACCAACACCGCTCTAGTGGAAGTAGCACTGACCCCAATGAAATTAAAACCAACAGCCAGATTTATTGGTCTTGAAGGCGGTCGCTGGTCTTGAAGGAGGATGACAACAGCTAGATTTGTTGAGCATTTCCAATTTATTGCTATTTAATTTCTTTTCCATTGCCAATGATTCAAAAGCGTTGTCTTCTTGT
Source organism: Omphalea diandra (assembly GCA_949677035.1). Lineage (NCBI taxonomy): Eukaryota > Viridiplantae > Streptophyta > Magnoliopsida > Malpighiales > Euphorbiaceae > Omphalea > Omphalea diandra. Next base: position 846 of record CATIWR010096907.1, on the reverse strand, counting down.
CTACCTATGCTACAATCTATTGCTTTAGCTTCAACAAACTCCAATTGTTCATCCAAAAGTCGTGAATTAGAACAGTATATCATAGATGCCAGAGGATTACTAAAAGTTGAGGTGAAGCAACGGGCTGAGAACGATGGCGATTTGAGGAAGCCAACCCATTTTGGGTGGAGGAGCATCCCTATTTATTAGTTATCATCGGAGATCTCATTTTGGAGGAGTTCTCACTTTCAATCATCACCAGAGATTTCTTTTTAAGTAAAGAAGTAAATCCCCTATTCTTACGTGGAGCTGACACCGCAGGTGCAAAGAGCCATCTCTTGATTCGTCGCCATCCTGACATCAGCCGCATTGACGATGGCTGCCATGAGCTGCCACAGTCTCAAAATGGTCACCATCTCTCCACGCCTCACCTCACCTCTTCCCTCACTGGTAAATCAGCTTTGCGGTTCGTCATGGGTACGACTCGATCATCATATCCCTCGTCATCATTAAGACAGCGATGTAGTGGAAATTGTACGGGAAAGAAATTATGAAAATTTGAAAATCAGCCTTCTATTGGTGTGTTGATTCAGGCGCAAATACCAAACAAATAAGCATCAAACTTTATTGACTTTATTGATTTAAAAGATACCAAACTTTAGAAAAAAAAAAAAAGAACAGAGAATTTTATCTCTTAAAAATTTTATTAATCCTCAAAAACTCTCTTAACGTCCATAATATATATATATATATATATGAGAGCTAAAAGCCACAAACAAAATTAAAATCCGACTTCCTTATTAAGAGTTATTAATAAAATAAAACTTTTTTAAAATAGCAAAAACACTAATTCAAAAGCCTAAACAG
>CATIWR010096903.1:0-11861 GCA_949677035.1 Omphalea diandra | reverse complement strand
CAATGTATCTTGATGATATTTGATTATAGATGATGCCATTTAAATGTGATTATTGTTTTTATTCACTGAGTCGCGACTCACCAAATCTCAATTATTTTTCAGATACTGAAGCATAGAGTTTGGACATTTTGGTGCATAAAGTCTTGCATAAAGACACATGGAACACAGGTTGTCGGATTCCAACTTTCTCTCCTTGCGTCATGTACATGCATTTGATAGGAACTAGTTATGGTCACTAGTCTTAACATTAGTTAACACATGTGTACATTAAATACATATGGGATTATATATGTATGATGAATAAACCTTAATCTGTATGCATTTTTGAACATGAAATGTCATGATTTGCAATTGAAGACAATAGTTATAGTTGGTGGTATTAGAGGATTCAAGCACACACAGGGCAGACGTGCAAATCCCGGTGTGTATGACATTGCAGGGCCGACGGGCAAATCCCAGATGTTGAGTGCTCTGATAGGTACCAGCTGTAGCCATGTTATGACGTTATAATTTGTGGTACCAAAGCTTATTTACAAATGAGAACAATGGATGTCACAGTTATTGGTTTGACAAATGAATTTAGATGTTACAGTTTTGGTATTAGAAAGGACTCAAGCATACGCGGGGAAGATATGCAAATCCCTGTGTGTATGACATTGCAGGCCGACGGGCAAATCCTGGATATTGAGTGCTCTAATAGGTACCGATTGTAGCACTACAGATTATGGATATGAATAGTATGACTTTTGTAAATGAACACGATAATTACATTTATTGGTCTCAAAGCAATATGAGTTATGTCACATGATAATGGTTGTTACAGTTAGTGGTATCAGAGCAAGGATATGTTCCATAGGGACATGCATATGAACATGACATGACTTTTGCACTATTTGCATTATCATATGACATAGTCTTATTTGTCTAGTTATCATGGCTCACCAAGGAGAGAAGAGTCAGCCAATTTGCATTCCATATACACATCATGCCAACCATTAAGGGATCAAACTGATAGAGTTAGATCTCTTACACATGCTCATGCATAACACATATCTTATGGGTAGCCACAACATAGAATCAGTGAACCAATAGTGCAGGGTCAAGAAATTCAAAGAGAGACAAGGTATGATAAACTAAGAAAATAAGGTGTAGTTGACTTCAGTGGTACCACAGATCCATCAGTGACAGAGATATGGTTAAAAAGAACAAAAAGAGTTTTAAATTTGAAAAAATGCACACGAGAATAAAAGTTTGATTATGCAGTATCGCTATTACAGGGGGATACATATGATTGGTGGGAAACCATTCCAGGGAGTGATGTCCAGCCTCTAATGCTTACATGGGATGACTTTCTTTGTGAGTTTAATAACAATTTGTTGGACTAGGATAATTAATCCTAGGTTTAAAACCTCTTTTGATCTTGACAAAGTAGATTGATCATCACTAATATTTCAAGTAAGTGTTGTTTTTGCAAATTTGTATCAATCTCTCAAAGAAGAAATGAAAAGAGTTGAGAAACTCCAAGTGACATGTAAATCGCGACCGCAATCTGGGATTAGCGACCGTGACTCATGTTAAGACATGCCGAAACTCAAGCAGGTGAAATTGCAGAGCTATTCTCGGCTGTGACCCTTGGAAAGGAAGAAGCCAAAATGACATAGACGAATTTGTAGTGCAAGTCACGTCTTCGTCGCGACCGCGAATTTCAAAGTGACTCAAGAGGGAAGCAGTCCATAACCACAACTTGACAAATGTCCCAAAAGACTGTTGGAAGTCAAAAATCGCAAAGACATCTTGTTGTTAGCAACTGCGATCCGAGTGGAAGAAAGTTAACCACTTTGGCAGAAGGATTTGCGTCCTCTGTCGTGTCCTGTGCAAGAAAACTCGCGATTGCGACTTCTGAAAGCTGGTGAAAGACAACGACTATATTTTTCTGGAGAACATATAAGAATCTGCCACATGGACAAGCCATTAGACACAAACGGGGTTTCCCTTGAAGAATTTGGATTTCGTGACTACAAATGGCAGTAGCGACCGCGATTTCATCCTGACAAGCATTTAATGCAAAATCTGTCAAGCATGTCTCAACGATTTAATGAACTATGATCTGCAACATCTCTTTGGTGAAGTTTGGCTATAAATACTCCACCAAACAGCCATGAAGAAGGTTGTTAAGAAATTTATTACAAGTGATTAAAGCTCTCAATCTTTGCTACTCATTTTCTTCATCTTCTTTATGTAATTATAAGTGTTAGGTGTGAGCATTAAACACCAAGTAGTGAGCTTTTGTGTTAGCATGTAAAAACACTTTTAGAAAGGTTTAAGTGTGAGCTTAGTGAAACACTTGAGTGAGGTTTTGTGTTAGCCTATAAAACACTTTGTTGTAAGGTTGTGTGTTAGCCATCAAAACACAAGTTGTATAAGTTGGGTGTGAGCTTGAAAACACCATTGAGATAGTGAAATACCCAATTGAGTGATTGGGGAGTGGACGTAGGATCAATTTTGCCCGAACCACTATAAATTGTTTGTGTCTCTTTTGTTCTATCTTCTACCCTTTATCTTTGTTTTAAAATTTTTATCCACCAATTCAACCCCCCTTCTTGGTGCCTAGGGACAACAGAAGTAAAAAGAGTAAACTGATAGGAATAGTATAGGCAAATAGAGTAAACATTTACTACATTTGATATGTTACCCCTTACATCAACTATTTTTGAAAAGAAAAAAGATGAAAAAGATAAAATATGCAACATGAGATAAAAGGAATAGCTTAAGTTAAGAGTCCTAAGGATGGTTATATGGTTTGTGCTTAGGCTTAGCTATCGCATCTGACTCTATTGTAGTTGTTGGAGTTCTAGGTTACAAGTTCAACCCTTCCACTATCTAATCAAAGGTTTGGTTGATGTCCTTCATATCCATTTGGAGTTTTTATACTTTTGGTGTAGGGGATTCAACCTATTGGACTACATTTGAAATGGTTGACAATTGCTCAAGAATCTATTTTTCAAAGTCAATGAGAGATGTAGCAGGAGTAGGAGTACTAGTTCCAGTCCATTCAATAATAGCAATCCCTATTCTGATAGCTTCCTTAATATCTTCATCTTCTTGCTCTTGTTCAACAATCTATCCTTCTTCTGGTATTCTCTTGATTAAACCAGAATTTAACCTTTGTAGGATCGTCGTGTTTAATAGCATCTTTTCATAGATCGATTCATTGTGTGGTAATTTCTCCAACATAATGTTCTTTTCTTTATGTTCTTCCTTTGTTGGGGGAATAACCTTTGCATAATTGGCAATTTTGGCAATGTAATGACCCATCATAAATTTATTACCTTTATCCACTTGTCCATTTATCCTTTGCATTAAAAATAAAGAAATGTTGATCCTTTGCTTGTTCTTCATGCAACAGAGATAGAACAAGTCTGCGATTATGTAGTTGCCATTAGATTGAGCTCTCTCATTAATGTTCCATGTGATGAAACGGTGAGCTATTCTTAAGGCTTGGCACTTTATCTTTGATGCCTTATTGCTGTTGTTGTTGTTGTTATAGTTGCTTTTCCTATCCATTATTGATTTCTATAACTGATTCACATCTACTTTAAATGTGGGAGAAGGCTTAGTTATTCCTATTGTGATGGCATCAAAGCATTTCCCCAGTTCATTTAGCCTTATAGTGTATTTTTTTCCAAAAAGTTTTAATTTATTATACCTTCTTAAGCATAGGCATGGCAATCACTCCCTAAAACTTTCAGTGTGATGAGGAATTCCACTATAAGTTCTAGATAAGAGCACTCTTTTATGTGACAAAAGAGTTCCCATCCTATCCCTACATTAGTTGCTCCATCTTTTTTGTTAATTCGTACCTTTAAAGATAACCCCATTCAAAAAATTTTCCTCTCTCAAGATATCTTTTAAGTAGTTTGAGGGCCAATTCATTTTCTTTCTCTATTTTAAGATGGAATTGTTGAACTAGGAGAGGGGTTTGCTCTATTTCCATTACGTTCCCTTTTCCCTAGGCTAAGTTTGGATTTATTTGAGGATTGTGGCATCAAAGATAGTTTAGATGTTCTCTTCTTCTGCTGGGCTAACATTAAGGCTAAATTTTCTTTTATTTTAGAGATTGAGTAAGAGCATTGTGGGTTTTTCCTTAATGGTTGCTTATACCTCTTGGTTGATTCAGGTTTGGGTGCCATTTGGTTAAGTGTTGAGGATTGATGCAAGTAAGAATGCAAATGAAATAGCAATAACAAATACAAAAAGAGAGATATAGAGTCAAAAACACAGTAAAAGCATAAAGTAAACCAGTTTTAAAGTTAAAGGGTTTATATAGAATTTTGAAGAGTTCCCTATTTTAAAAAATATAATTGTTGGGAGTGTTCAATGACTGCTGTGAATAGAATAATGGTTGTTAGATAGGAATGTTAGCTTGTTCAAGCAAGTGTTCTTTGTCCAACGATGGTGGTTGTTTGCAACCCTTATTGGGCGAAGAACAACAGTCATTTGGAAACCGCAACGATTGTGGGGACATACATAAGCAAATTATGGAACTCACAAACAACACAATGATTATTGGAAAACACACAATAGCTGTTGGCCATGTTTTTCAAAATGAAACTAAGTTTAGAATATATACTTCAAATATGCAATCATTTTGAAAACTTAGCTAATGTATATTATTAATAATACTTGATAATATAGTCATGAATTCAATTAATATAAAGACATTTGATCAAGCTAATACACAATTAAAATCTTTAGCTTATAGAGTCTAAAGACTTTATTAGTAATCATTTCAAGAAACACATTAACTCTTAGCCAACAATAATCATATATAAATTAATAAAGGTGAAAGAAAAGAACCTGTTGAAATTAATTCAATATGCTTCCATCAATCATTCCAAATTCTGTTGAATTGCATCCTTCAATCACAAAGAGGTTTAGTGAAAATATTTGTCGATTGATGGTTATTATCAACAAATTCTAATACAATGTCACCATTATTAGCATGATCCCTAAGAAAATGATGTCTTATATCTATATGCTTACTCTTAGATTGTTGAACAGGATTTCTAGACAAATTGATAGCACTAGTGTTATCACACTTAATGGCTATTTGATTTATAATAATTTTGTAATTAAGAAGTTATTACTTCATCCATAAGATTTGAGCACAATAAAGACTTGCTACTACACACTTTGCTTCAGTAGTTCACAAAGCATTAATAAGTAATTGACATGTGCTTGAAGTGTTTTTTCTATCTAAGACACACCTAGCAAAATTAGCATATGATAATAGATTTAACTCAAATGATGAACATAGGATACCAAAGTCCTAAGTTTGGAGTATAAATAAGGTATTTGGGTATGTGTTTTTCAACATGCAAATGAGACTCCATTGGATTAGACTAATATCTAGCACATAAGCACACACTGAACATAATATTAGGCTTAGATGTTGTTAGATAGAGAAGACTACCAATCATACCTTTGTACATCTTCTGATCCATAATCTTACCTTGTTCATCTATGCTTAGCTTGATGTTGGTGGTCATTAGAGTTTTACATGGTTTATTATTCTCCATACTAAATCATTTGATTAGTTCCCTTATATATTTGGCTTGGTTGATAAAGATTCCATCCATCCCTTGGTTGATTTGTAATCTGAGATAGAACTTGAGCTCTCCCATCATGCTCCTCTCAAATTCACCTTTCATTACTTTGGAGAAATCTTCACATAAGCAAACATTAGTGGCACCAAAAATTATATATATATATATTTGCACAAGTAATAAGTCTTCATTCTTCTTTTTAAATAAGAGTGTTGTCTCTACCAACCTTTTGGAAAACCCTCTCTTTACAAGAAAGTTGCTCAACCTTTCACACCAAGCTCTTGGAGCTTGCTTAAAGACATATAGGGCTTTGGTGAGCTTAAACACATGGTTAGGAAAACAATAGCTTTCAAAACTAGGAGGTTGTTCTACATATACTTTTTCATCAATATAGCCATTAAGGAAAGCACTATTGACATCTATTTGATATAATTTAAAATTCATATGAGATGTAAATGCAAACAAAATCCTAATGGCTTCCAATCTTGCTACTGGTGTAAAGGTCTGATCAAAGTCAATTCCCTCTTCTTGGTTATAGCCTTTAGTTACTAATTGAGCCTTTTTTGTAACTATGGTTCCACGCTCATCAAGCTTATTTTTAAAGACCCATTTTGTTCTAATAATGGAATGTTTTTTAGGTTTAGGAATTAAATTCCATACTTTGTTCCTTTCAAACTTATTGAGTTCATCTTACACAGTAAGCACCCAAAGTTCATGTTTAATGCCATCATCTATGGTCTTAAGCTCAATAAGGAAAACAAAAGCAAGATTAGTCCATGCATTTCTAAATGATGATCTAGTAGTTACCCGACCTAAAGGATCACCAATGATGAGATCTCCTAGATGATCTTTCTTGAAGACGTAGTCCCTTTCCAATTGTGTTTGCTCTTCATTTGGAGTAGGAAAAGGTTGATTTGAATTTTCTTCACTTCTCATTTTCTGTGGCTTGTCCATATTCTTCCCCACTTTTCTAATGTTCAGCTCACTCATGGGACCTGTAAGATTATCATTATCTTTTTTTATTCTTTAAGAAGAAGGGTCATATTTATCAAATACAACATGCATAGACTCTTCTATAATAAGTATTCTTTTATTGAAGACTCCATACCCTTTGCTGGTAGTAAAGCATCTAAGGAAAATTCTTTTGTCGAATTTAAAGTCAAATTTACTAAGGTTGTCTTTAGTGTTTAGAATAAAACACTTACAACCAAAAACTCTAAAATATGCAATCTTGAGCTTTATATTATTCCACAACTCATAGGAAGTTTTCTTCAATAAGGGCCTAACTAAGACTTTATTTAAGACATAACAAGAAGTGCATACAACTGTAGCCTAAAAATACTTAGAAAGATTGAACTAATTTAACATGGTCCTAGCCATCTCTTGAGAAGTTTTGTTCTTTTTTTTTACCATACCATTCTGTTGTGGTGTTTTAGGAGTTGAGAAGTTGTGTGAGATACAATACTCATCATAAAAGCTATGGAACTTGGCATTCTCAAACTCTCCTCCATATTCAATTCTAATAACAGAGATTTTTAAATCCTTTTAGTTTTGAATTCTCTTAGCAAAGGTCTTAAAGCCATCAAAATAAAAATCCTTATGAAGGAGGAACAACACCTAAGTATACCTAGAGTAATCATTTATAATGATAAATGCATAATGCATGCCTCCCAAGCTAGACAATATAGTAGGTCCAAACAGATCCATGTGAAGTAATTGCAAAGTTCTAGATAAACTTACCTTCTTCTTGGCTTAGAATGAAGATCTTACTTGTTTTCCCTTTTGATATTCTTCACAAACTCCTTCCTTTGCAAACTTTATTTTAGGCAAACCTTTTTCTCATTTTCAGCTTATTAAAGAGTTCCATACTAGCATGTACTAGCCTCTTATGCCAAGTTTTACCTTTGTCCACTATAGCAACTAGACGTTTTAAATCATGGTTAATGAGAGAATTTAATCAATGACATAAATATTATGAATTCTCCTATCAATGAACAAAATTTTGTTGTCATTCATCCTTGACACATAGCAAGCTTATGGTTCAAACATAAGTTTGAGGCCTTTGTCACAAAGCTGACTTACACTCAGTAGATTGTGTTTGAGTCCATCAATAAGCAATACTTTATCAAGGATAGGTAAATCAACATCCTTACAAATTTTACCTATGCAAATGATTTTGGCTTTCCCATTGTCTCGAAAGGATACATTTCTAAGTCCTTCAGTTTTCTCTAATTTTATGAAGAACTTCCTTTCTCCTATCATGTGTTTTGAACATCAGCTATCAAGATACCACTCTTCCTTTCCAACTTGAGATTTCATTCATATATGCAAAACAAAGAGAATCAAGTCTTAGGTATCCAAATCTTCTAAGGTCCTAAGGGGATAGATCTAGCCATTTACTTATCGTGCCTTATAGAAAGGTAGTGTTAGGAAATTTGACCATAAATACTACAGTAAAAGCACTAACCATCATAGTGCATCAGTGTCTTATTTCTAGGTGGAGCTTGCACATAGTGTTTGTGAGATTTGTAACTCTTTTAAGCTAAGTGTCTAAGAGTGATTCTCATATAAGGTGTATATCTATAAGCATGATTATAACAATTTTATGCCTTCGAAAACTTTGCCTCTTAGATTTGCGAGAATGATACATGTAAGCATAGTTTGCTCTAGAATGAGCGTGTCTTAGTTATGTGTGAAAAGGTTGAGACTTAACCTTTTTGCCATTTGTCTTAACATTTTCCGTTTTAGTAAATTTTGGCATTATCATTGGATTAGGCATACTAACTCCCCTAGCCTTAATAAAGACTATTTTAAATGTAGAATGAGCAGTAGAAATAGAAGCATTATATCCTAATTCATGTTTAATGGATGGGCTTCTTTGAATTTCAAGGATGGAGTCTAATTTCTCCATTCCTTTGGTGTATTTGTTGAGGCTATCTTTGAGCTTGGAATTCTCAGCAGTGAGAAACTCAATTTCCTTAGTTAGAGTCTTTTAACTCTTAGCATAATCTTTTAAAGATTTGTTCTCTTTCTTAAGAGAGGACGTACTGGACTTGAGAGTCTCAACTTTCAAGGTAAGTTTGGTAATAATTGAATATAATTCATCTCTAGAATAAGAATCATGGGGATTTGCCTCATGTTCACCATCACTATCACTATCATGCTGGAGGAATGCTCACTTGAGGACTCATTTGATTTTTCCTTAATTGTCATGTGACAAAGATTGGCTATCTCTTTTCTAGTATCCTCCTCATCAAGTTCATAGTCACTTGCATCATCTCAAATAGCTTTGTACACTTCATTATCTTGAAGGTGTGTTTCTTGGTAGGAATTTTTTTTTTTTCAACTTGGGATAGTCAGACTTTATGTGCCCTTTCTTATTGCATCCATAGCAAATGAGTTGACTCTTCCTACCTTTCTTGTTGTACCTACTTGCCCTTTTACTTTTTTGATTTGAGAGAAATCTTTTTACTTTGTTTGTTATGAGGGCAAAATGGTCATCTTGACTATTGTTTTCATCATCACTAGAAGAAGATGTTAGCAAACAAGAAGAAGAAGGGGATTCATAGCGTACCTTTTTGGCTTTTAGGGCCAAATCTTTATTTCTCACTCTCGAGCTTTCAGCTGAATTGTCAATAGTGATTTCAAGGGCTAGTAGCTTTCCTATAAGCTCATTTAGTGATAGGACTTCTAGCTTGTTAGCTTCCTCTATTGTTATATTCTTGGCTTTCCACTTGTCTTTGGGAAATGTCCTTATAATCTTCGCTATCATGTCTTCATTAGAGTAGGACTTCCCAAGAGTTTTAAGAGTACCACTATGTCAATGAACCTATTGTACATCTCAGTGATGGTTTCACCAGGTTGATATACAAATGTTCCATACATTTAAGTATGCATTTTTATCTTTTTCTTCCTAACTTCACTGGTACCTTCATGCTGAGTCTGTAAGGTGTCCCATATTTCTTTTGCTGATGTGTACATATGCAGCTTAATGTAGTGAGATTTATGGATTGCACAAAAGAGAAATTACATAGCTCATTTATTTTTCAAATTTGTCTTCTTCTCTTCTGCTGTCCATTCACTATTGGGCTTGGTTACTAGAGCATCTCCAACCAGTTTAGTTGAAACTTCTCTTTCTTTTTTAATAATGTCCCATAGATCTATGGTTTCATTATCTAGAAAAATCTTCATTTGATTTTTCCAAAACCCATAGTCTTATGCTTTGAAGAACAATGGCTTGTGGATTAATTACGACTCCTCATGACTTGCTATGATCTTTACTTTAATCATTTAAGCTTTGATAGAGACAGACTCTGATACCAATTATTATCCCTTAGTGCATTAAAAGAAGGGGTTGAATAAGGTAATGAAAAGTAAAACAAAATGATAATATATGCAAAAATAATGAAGAATTAAGATAATTAGTTTATAGAGGTTTGACACAATTCTGCCTACGTCCTTTCCTCTAGTTTTCCAACTAGAGCCATTCATTATCTAGGTAGATTACAGGTGCTATCAACCACCATTACAATAGTAGTTTTTAGACACTACCAAAGTGTTATAAGTAAACTTTTGGGTGCTACTAAAACTATTCCCCAAAGTAGTTTGCAGGTACTACCTTAAACCTTCCACAGATATGGTTTTAGATCTTTTAAGATCTCCTAACCAAAAGCTTTCTCAAAAGAATTTACAACTTGAAAGATGAGAAAGAGTACTTTCACTTAAGCAATAAACAATATAGAATACACTCACAGGATATGCTTGATTTGGTAGAGAGTATTGAGAGAAGTCTTAAAGTTTATTCTTCAACTTTGTTTTCTAAGATGACTTTTGAAAGTTTTTGACAATGATCTTCCCTTAAAGCTAGATCACATTTTTTTCACTCTTTTTATTCAAAAATTGCTTTCACGATAGAAAATAGTCATTTTTTTTTTACCATTTTTCTCTTCTTCATTTTTAAGGTCCTTTTATAGGTAAAGACATAGAACTAGCCATTAAAAAGAAGGTTGTCACTCCATGTCACAAAGTAGTCGGTCAAAGCCTATTAGACAATCTCCACATCCATTGTTGGGTGAGAATACAACTTCAATAGACGTTGATCTCATTAAAACTCTCGTTGAAACAAATTATTAGATAGAGATTTGCCTAGATGCTCCTCTTTTAACTTTCTCAGTTTTTTACTCACCAACTCCTTCAATGACTATTGGAATTTCTCAATGCCTGTTGGAATTCAACTTCAACTCCTATTGAGATGTGGACAATGCCCGTTGTAAATTTCTAGGAGGATGTGAACATGTTGCTTAGTTTTTCAAGATTTTCTATAGTGCCTTTAATGGTTGTTGGCCAGCTTCTAATGTTCATTGAGAAATATCTCAATGACTATGGCACTTTGAAGGTACCTTATTGGAGGGTTGAGAAACTTTAACTCTGCCTGGGAGCTTTTCCAATGCTCGTTGGTATATATCTAATGCCTGTGTCAAGACTTTGAGAGTTTTATTCAAATCAAGTCACTTGGTCCAATGCCTATTGCAAAAATGCAATGGCCATTAAGATGTTAGAGAGCCAAGCCCATTGCAAAATTGCAATGCCCATTGTGAGGATCAACTTCCAAGGCTCAAGTGTTTGAATCATCCAATTCCTACTGAGTTTTAAGAGAGTCGTTAATTGAGCGGTCCAAAGACTTTTACTCACAGTTAGGTGCTACTTCAACGCCTGTTGAGAATCTTCAATACTCATTGATGAAGTCACAATACCTGTTGAAATGTGGCAACACTTGTTAGCTTTGAATACTTAGAGTTTTCACCAAAACTCTTTCTCCAAACACCTTTGATCAAAAGATTGATTTAGTTATAAGATTTTACATAACTAACTTAGACAAGAGTTAACTTTTAGATGTGTTTATTGTAACATCCCTATCCACATTCATTGGCATTATCACATGAACATATTCATTGCATAAATGATATGAAATCCCACAAGAATATATGCATTAGATAAATGATCATTTAGTCATGCGATTTGTAGAAACATGACAATGACACTTGCACCGTTATATTTGAGACACTTGAATATATATGTAGTGTTTGTATAGTTGCATGACAAATTATCTTATGTTATGTGCATGTTATAACATCATAAATAATGGTGTTATAGAACTTATTTAAGATTATAAGGAGCATATAGGGATTGAGAGATGGATGGAGGTGCTTAAGGAGTGAAGAAGAGGGACTAAAAGAGAAAAAGTGAACTTCCAAC